>CAIGRL010153543.1:0-18605 GCA_903798325.1 Fraxinus xanthoxyloides
AAGACACAATTCTACAAAAGGACACACCTCTTGAAATTAATCTCTATAAAGAGACACACCCATTGAAAAATAATCATTCCAAAGTTCATGATCTTCCATATGAAAATACACATATTTTCATTTAAATTGATTCTAGAATATTTCATAATATTCTGTATAATTTTTCAACAATTCCAAGTAAGTAAGCGGTTTACTTCTCATTACTAAATAATGATTCCCACTTAACACAAAATCAAATTTTGGCATACTCTTATGCAAATATAATTTTGCATAAATCTTCTCACTTAATTTCATCAAATTAATTTTTGAATGAAAGCATATCATTGTACCTTGTAATATAAACATATAAAGAAGGTTAACAATATTTAGAAATCAAACATAAATGAAATCAGAAATGAGAAAGATAAGAAGAGATGTAAGTGATGCGATTGGTCGAGACAAGTGTTGAATACTTTGTCCTTAAGATGAATTTGCCGCGTATCAGTGCTAACGATTTTTCGGCAACCATCTCCCAAGATACAACGACCACGTCAAGCTATAGGAGCACTCCAAATGAGCCCTGCATCGGTACTAATGGTTTCTAGCAATCATATCTCAAGATACAATGACCACGTCAAGCCATAGGGGCACTCCAAATGGTTTAGACCAATGAACTCGAAAGAAATTCTCTCTTTACTGAACTTATGAATTTATGCAAAGAAAATCACTTTTCATGAACTGTTTTATGAAACATAACATGTAAAGAATACACATCCAAGATGTCATATATATAGAGGATGAGAGGTTGTGAATGAAATGTCGTGCTCCAAGCTCGGCAACACTTGCCAAATGTCGTACCATTCACTTGTCGCTAGCTTGTTGCTATTGCCTCGCTTGAGCCATAAATCTAGAGACTATTTCGCTAGCATGTCGCTCGAGTGACAGTTTAGCCATAAGCTAGCAACAGCCTTAGTCAATTTTTTAGACGGCTTTCTCTATTTTTCTTCCGAATTTTGGACAACAATTTCTCATTCATCCGAAATTGATTTTGAGATTCAAAATATACCACGACAATCTACTCGACGAGTAAAACAAGTTGGTCTATTTACATTTGTAATTTGACCATCAAATCAAGTTCGAGTATTTGGTCGAAATTGATACGAAAGTCACTTTTCCAAGTTTTTGATTTTGACACTTAACCAAATTTTCAATCTTCTAAACTAATTTCCAAAAATGACTGACCTAGTTGTATGAGTAATTTGATAAAAGCCTTGTTGTGATCATTGATCATTTGAAGCAGCCAAGCTAGACTTCGAGGCTTTGCCTGATGAGATTCGTCCGTCTCTAGAACTTAATGTTGTTTGTTATTTGATCTAGAAACATGATTTATCTATCATTATAATCAACGAATCCCAAAACAATCCTTGAATTAGCTAGATAATAGGACATTAATCAGTCCGATAATAACCAATCAACCATCACAAGAACTTAATTCTTGCTTAGGTTGAAAATCAATGATTCTACTTATAATCAATAGCCTTTTAACTCAACTGAACAGCGAAGACATGGATACATGCATTAATTCAGAAATATCATCACAGAACAATCTCATAGAGCATAATATCTCTTATTGGATCCTATGGTTTTTTTAATTACCACGGACTAATTTATATTGAGTAAACAATATAACTCACAAACACGTTCTAATGACGATCAAGCATCAAAACGAAATCAAGAGAACAATCAACCCTAAAAACAAGAACTTAAACTAATAACTAATTAATTAGTCAAAGAGCTAACAAGGATTCATCAAAACTCTAGCCCTAAAGGATTATCATGTTTTAATCATAAAAATACAAGATAAAAAGTGAATACATAATATGTATAAATTTAGAATTATACATGTATAAAAAGTGATACAATCTTTATCTTGAATCTCATCAACGATCTTGGACATCACCTCCTTCTTCAAAATCATCCAAAGCCTCCAAGGATCTCTTGTAACTTTGTTCCCAAGAAAATAGATATATTTTAAATAAATTCCTATGTATGGTATTCTATTATGCGGTACGAAATTCCCCCTTTATTTGATCTAGATATAATCTTTATATAAATGTTTACTTGCCTCAAAAGTAGTGTCCAAAAATCTCGAAGTGCAATTAAGTTAGGAAATAAAGTTTTCTAAACTGTCTCTAATGGATTTCACTAGTACCGTAACATGCTTGTTGCGGTTGCAATGAGACCGATATGTATAACTTTTGCCTTTAGTCTTTTTATGCTCCAACCACTTCTTTTTTTCTCAATTTATCTTTAAATTTGAGGTTTACAGATAACAACAATATACCCATTAATATAAGTAGAACCTCGCACAAATAATCAAATATTAAATAAATTTAAGAGTCTAGATAGCGTATTGACTTTTGAAAGTATTATTGGACATATGGATTCATAAGGTGGTGAAGTATCAAACATTTTTGTTAACAGGTTTTATTATCTAATCATGATTTAAAAAAAAAAAAATAGTATGAAGAAAATATGTATAGGTCAACCATGCAAGTCTGAGATACACAACTGACTTTTCATAATTGAACAATTCTAATTTCTTGACATTTGAATGCACGTTTCTAGGTCTGGTAGTGGGAATCGACAATAGAGGCATCACATTGAAAAGTGTTAAATTTTGGGCCTCCAATCACACCAAAACCGAGCTAAGCAAACCACCAAATCAAAAATCAGAAGAATAACCAAATCTCCAAAACCGACACCACCCAAATACCGGTTGCACCAAACAAGAATTAGCCCACAAAGACTAGAAGAGAAGGAGAAGCCAAGACAAGCACTAAGCAAGAAAGGGCGGTTCTTTCTCTCAAAACACACGGCTCCAACACACTTCTTCCACACTCTATTCACACTAGAAAATGGCCCACTTAAATATGTCATAACAATAGACTTTTAGGTCAAACACAAGAGGCCCAATAGATAACAACAAGTGGACTTTCAACCTTAAAGCCGTCCAAGATAATGGGCCGGACTATGAGCAACATTAATAAATTAAGCTACTTCAAATGACCCATTTATGTTGTCGGAATGGTTCGTTCATTGTAATGTCGACATTTCACTTCAACCATCGGTCGAGGCCTATAAAGTATTATCAAAACTATAAAATCGGTTTAATATGATCGCCTAGATTTATTGGGTATCAAAAAACCCAACAAAAAGTTTATTTGGGTACGGGATAAAGTGACACCAAGTGAATTCAAATTTCATCCAAGAGTTCGACCAATGGTTTTGGTAATTATTTTGATTGTGCTAGATAATCTAAATGTAGTACTAGAACATAATCAGAAAATTAAGAATGATTTTTAATTTTAATTGTTTTTTTCTCCTACTTCAGGACAAGATTGGTGAAATATGTAAATCATTGTCAATTAAAAGTAGAAGACTTATAGATGACATTAGAAGTAGATGAAATTTAAATATACTGATACGATTGCAGTACTACTTTTAATGAAAGTAAATTTGTTGAGTTTAGATTTTCGAAATGGTGAAAATCAAAATCCTATATATATATATCCAATACTATTGTCTAGGATCCGAGATTTTCGAACTCCTTCAATCTCAACATTAGTATCAAAGCTGATTTTGGTGAAGTTAACAAGGTACTCTTAGAATTGAATCAATTATTAGTTCGTTCATGTTTGATCCTGTTGCAAAACTCTTGCTTTTGCTTTTCGTTCAATCCAACCAAATTTTCATAAGCTAAAGCCTCTTGGAAATGTAGCCTTAGATTACAAGAGAAAAATAAATAAATCACAGACTTAAAAATTGTCATTTATTTACTTAAATTGAAATAATGCAATGGTCACCGTCAGCAGTCTCTTTTAATGGTACAGAAGTTTTCTCTATCCAAGTCAAAGGAAAGCCACGAATTATTTACTTGTCATTCTACAACACAGATAAGATGTCATCTTGTGCAACTTGCTTAAAATGTAGGTATATGCATTAATTATTTGGATTTTATTATTTTTGACCTAGGTTGTGGTGTTAAAACTTTGTCCAAACATTAAAATCATAGTATGGGCTATTCTTGTCGAATATGCTTAGGAATACTTGTCGACATGTTACGTGTATGACGAAATTCTACTCGAGTCAAATTAGTGTATTATTTAGTCCATATGGTAAGATACTTGAAGGTCATGAAAATTTAAGATTTTATTCTTTTACATTCGATTATGACGTTATGTTTCTACTCAAGCTTTAAGGAAACCCTTGTTTTTTTTTGGGTTAGATTGTGTTGCGCTTCCTTTTCGAGGCCCAAGAGAAAAGTGCCACATGTGGACCACATGCCACTGGAAAGTCTACAAGAGAGTCAAACGAAGACCAAGAGGTCAAAATATGAGAGGAGGCACTGCCTCAAGGACGAGATGCTACGACTTTAGCTGAACCGCTGCCTAAAGAAATAAAGAAAGCTCAGAAATAAAGAAAGGAGCTGAAGCTTTCTACTTCTAGAATCACCCGAGGCTCTCTAACTCGTCCAAGGCTTTGTGGAGTTCTCTGAAGCTCTAAACCATCAGATGTCATGAAGTCGAAGTTGTCTCTTGTAATAGATTTGAAGATCTTTTAGAAATGATTGAAGTGATGCTTGCTATAAAGTGTGTCGTGTGCCAGCCTATAAATAGAATGACAGACCTTTTGTCAATCATTCATTGCATAGAGAAGACAACGATGTGAAGTTTCGACATAAGGGATTTTGCCATGTGGTTTTGATCCAACGGTTACCACGTCGGCTAGAGTAGTATAAATAGCCCCAATTTGTATGATAAAGGGGTTGGCATCTGTGTAATCTTAGAATCAAATGTTGATATTGTCTTCATTATCATGAAAGACACAAATTATAGAAGAATTACATGTTTTATTCACAAACCATTTTGTATACACGTGTAGCCAATATGCTAAAATTCCAACAAAAAACTCCATATTTCCATATATATCCTTCCACATATTCCAAAAGAAAAAATAGAGATTTATTTTGAGAAGTCCGCCTCACAGTCGTTGATAGAAACGTGTCGATTCGTACTTAACGTGGTAAGAGTGGGTCCGACATTTGTTGAGTTCATTTTTTGAGGTCAACAGATTGTTAAAACAATTATATTCTTTTTTCTTCTCAAAATATAGTTTTTGATTTGGAGTATACTTTCCTTTATTTATCTCTAGAAATAGCAAATACTTTATAATTCAAATAAAAATTCACGCACAATGATTTTTCTTGTTAACCTTCTTTCGCCACAAAATAAAGAATGGTCATTTACTTTATTTTTCAATGAATTTGAATTACACTAATTACTTTCTCTCATTTTATTTAGATAATTTTGAAATATAAACTTTAAAATTTGTTTATTTACGTGCTATACTCTTATCGAGACTCCTAAAGTCAAGAAAAGTGCCAATCATTATTCATAGAGTTAGATAGTATAATGAGTAACAAGCATTTGTTATAAATAATCTAGAGTCGAGTACTAAGAGCAGTTCGACTAATTGTAACATCTTCCAAAAAGAGAAGCAAAAACAAATATAGGAACTGTCACATTTGAATCAACTTAGGTCAACGAGGCAACAAACTAAAGGAGCTGCATCTAGACTTGGTCACACTCCTAAGATGTTAAAGTTTCCAACAAGGGCCCGATTAGGTGTTGAAAATAATGCATTCCCAACAGCAGTCGAAAAATAAAAAACAAAGTTTTCTGGGATTTGGTAGCTATGCTAAGATATTTTGGAAAAATAAATTCTTTGAATATTTGTACTAGTCGAAAAAAAACCCATTTTTCTTAATTTAATAAATGAATATGCAATGGAGTCAAACTATGTCATTTCAATGAAAGAGAATAGAAAATCAATGATAATTAGGATAAGTACACCGTTTCCTTGAAAATTATTAATATATTTATTGTCTTTAATACTGTTTAATCTACTTAAAATAAATCATTGAATTGATAGTTGATCTCTCTATACGAATTAAGCTACGATAGACAAATCAATGGTCAAATGCATGTCACCTCAACATCTATCGGAGTAGTATGGTTGCCCCATTGTGTCAACTATCTTTTCATACACGAACTTTGGTTCGAGAAAATAATGTACATATATTTTGTCTATATTTTCAAAAAATAACTTTTGCTTTTCCCTTGTTCAATAAAAAATATATCTTTTTCTTTCCTAATTGGCATTATTACTGGATTACTGCTTCAGCGGAATCTAGATGTAGAAAAGTCTAGACATCAACATCTGGAAGATCAATTCAATATTTGCTTTTCTTTTTTCCTTTAAATAAAAGAATAGGATTTTTCTCTATTCCAATTATTATAATGGTCTTGGATTTATCCATGCATTTCACTTGGCTGTTGCTAAATAGTGTTTTTCGCCGACAAAAAATGAAGTGTGTAATTCTATCCAATCCATTTTCACCATTTGTAAATTGTAATTGGATTTGATTCTTTCTTTAATTGATTAGCCTTTGTAAAAAGGAAACAGACGTCTAAATCTCAATAACAGTATAGTACACTGTTTCCTTTTTACTAAATGAAATAAACGAGTTCTTCTGTGTAGAACAAAGTCTGCAAGATCTCCTGTCCAAATACTATGGTGGCACGGTGTGGCATGGGATGCGGTGGGAGGCACAAGCTTGGTGATGTACTTTCGATGCTACGACATTTTTGTGATAGTTCATTGTGGTTTATAGAAAGTTTTACATAATGTCCACAAATTTTTGTGAACCATGAGATTTGACACACGGTGCAACCGAAAAATGAACACAACCTGCATTAGAAATTTAGTACTGAGTAGTGCGTCTCAATCAGTTTACAAATCCATACAGTTTGCTCAACAATAATGGAAGTTTTCGAATTTTGACCAAGTATACAGAGATGTGAAAAATTAGAAGCAAACATAAGTGATTTTGAGAACTCTTCCCAACCTTTATTACTCAGCAACAAGGATCCACGATTTTCCATGATGTGTCAACGCAATTCTCTGCACTTTCTGCCTCAATATACTTAGAATATTTTATAAAAATTGACACCTCATATTTAAATAAAATATATATATATTTTTTAAATTTCTAGATCTTTAATACTTTATTTGTGACTCGTTTGCATTTTTTAATTTTTTCTGTAAATTTAAGTAGGACTCATGGGCACTTTTTTTTTTTTTTTTTTTAAAAATGATAATTTACTGGGGACTTGTTTTCACTTTTTAAAAGGATTTGGGACATGATTGCAATTAATCATTTAACTTTTTATTTAAATATGATATATATTCGTAATTTCACAGCTTTTTTATTGAGAAATTTGATGAAATTTGAAATAAATGATGGTTTGCACAATCAATTGTGTAATTAATAGTGAAAATGTAAAAAAAAAAAAAAAAAAAAGATAGAGACCTTTTTTGCAATAATAGTAAAAGGTATTGACATTATGTGTTAATTACCATTTTAAAAATTTATTTGAGACTTATTTGCGCTTTTCAAAAAAAAAAAAATTGAAAATAAGGATGAAAATACCAAAAGACAAAAATGAAAGATAAGTACGTTTTCCACAATAACAATGAAAAGTAGGGATGTTATGTGCTAATTACCCTATTACTAATGAGTCATTAAGTTAAAAACTATCATTGCAATTTTTCGTGTCAAAATTACCTCCTAACAATTACTATTTTCTTTTAAATAACCAGATGCATGTTTTATTAATTAATATGAGAAATGATTTATATATACCAATAATTAAAAAGAAAAATTATCTCTTATATGTTGTGACATGTGTAGCAATTAGTCTAATTATACTACAAAAACAATTTAGAATAATTCTACTTGTACCTAAAACTTTGACAATTTTTTTGACAAATCGCCACTTGACGGCCCCCTATTGGGGGAGCTCCTACGACGGTTTGTCAAAACAGTTGTCCAACTTATTTTGTACAAGTAGATTAATTCAGTATTCAAAGATAGGAGTTGGGCATCTGGCATCCGATGGGATGGATCGGGAATGGAGTGTTCGAAGTTATGTGCGGCTTCAGGTTCATACACATGCTGAAGAAGATGAATAGTAGTAATCGAGAAAGAGAACATACAAGAAATACAACACGAAGTCATTAATAAATATCGCCAAGTATGAAGCGAACAATTTATTTCAGAAACTACGGTTAAACCAAGTTATACAACATATCTATTGATAGTTTTTCTTCTCGTGCTAAGAACGAGAAAAATAGTACAATGGAAAATCGTGTAATTGCTAAAATCTTCGTTACCTCGTGGAAGCAGCTAGAAACTAAAGCACAAGTTCCTTTCTAACAGAGGAAAGACAATTTGATGAGTGATATGTCTCTAACTTATGTCAACTTTAAAATTTTGAACTGGAAAATTGGCAGAACCTGTAAGAAGTTGTTCATCCTGTTGAGCGGAAACAACCTCCTGGGAGAAGGAACTTGAACTTTTCTGCGTTCTCTATCAAGTAAGCTGGAAGATGAACAGCAGATGCTGACCGGGGAATTGAACCCATCTTTTTGAACAATTCCTTAAAACTATACTCTTCTGGTAACATGTCGAAAAGATCGTCTCCCCTACAGATGAGTTTTTGAATTCTAGAATATTTCATAAATTCTTTATGTCTCACCCGGTCTGCATGACTATAGGCAGTCATTTTGAATACAAATTCTCTCAAATACCTGAAACAAAAGCTACAGTGCCAACCTGCATCAGAAAGAATAACATCCGTTTGGCGTGAATGTCGATATTGGGTCCATGTGCTGAAAATATGGATTGTGGCACGCCAGCTGCTATAGTCGACAGGGAATTCAAAGGAATACATATAATGCCTCAACTCAAGATGCAGAACGGGAGGAACCTCATCACACCATTGCAACAGTTTCACAGTGTGAGGACTTGGGATTTCATCAGTGTCTGACATTATGAGTAAGTCGCCATTGGATATACCTGCCCGACGAAGCAACCCATTCATAGCCACACGCTGCTCGGATTCAAGTTTAAAGGGGTCATCGTGTGACCCATATGATGCAATACGGCCAGGAAATGTGCCATGAACAATCTTTTCTTCAGCAAAAGCAAATCGGTTCCGATTTGCAGCAAAATAAAGAGGTTTTGGGATGCCTGTGAAGGTAGTGTTCGCTTCCAAGATGACAAATTTAGTAACATATGGATGGAGTTCCTGCCACCTAATCTCAAGCAAGTCCAATTCATTGCTGAATATTATTCCATCAAAAACACGGCGTGGTTTGGAACGCAAGGACCAACCATGGAGGCGACAAAGGTTTTCCATAGAAACATTCTCTGCATAGTAATGTGGCAAATGCTCAAATTGCGGTGGAGGATTGTCCCAAAGTGGACGAAAGAAATAGGAGATCTTCTGACTGTGAATGAAAATTCCAATGACACAAATTGGTACAAGTATTAGTAGTAAAATAAAAATGAACTTTCGAGGAGAGCGTCTGGCGCTGAAGCGGAGAGGCCTTGGAGCCATACTGCAAGAAGCATTGGTCAGGTTCATTGACTAACGCAGAATCAGCACTCCACCAATCATCATCTGTATGGTTACAGACGTGGATGAGAAGGAAAATCAGCAAACTACCCAGCTAAAATCAGCAAATACATAACAGGACTGTGTTGAAACAAGAAGCATGTCTGAAAAGAATGAATACACAAATCTGCAATATTTTAGGTCTCCGTCTAATGCAAAGTTCAATTGGAGGATTCTGGAGGTGAAAGGATTGAAAGGCAGTGAAGAGAATGGATGATTGCCACCTTTTACATTTATTTAAGTGAAGGTGAACAGATCATTAAGCTTGGTCCCCAACTTTCCGATGCACTCCCCTTGTAACTAATTATTTATTTCCCCTCCCCTCCCTCCCCTCCCCTCCATTAGTGTCAAACTGAATGCAGCATAAACACACTCAAATGAGGCCTTTCCAATTCACAATGTACAATCATGATAGTGCGATTGGATGACAGACTGGCACTTGAAAATGAATAAATATCAGTTTCATTAAACTTAATGGATTGCAAGATGGTAAATCGGAACAACAGAGTAAAGATTTTATGGTCAAAACAAATACTATACATATTTGAAAAACCAGAAGGAGAATCCATCTATTTCTGCACTCTTGTTGAAACACATGGTGATCAGCAACATTAAAAAAAGAAGCATTTCAGAAAAGAGAAAAGTTACAAATCACCAAATTTTCTATTACTGCCCTTAGAAGCACTCAAATTAGGCCATTGCATTTAATACTTGGGTCTGTCTGACCATTAAAATTGCTTTTGAATGGGTCTGTCCCTCCCTCATCTTTTTTTAATTAAATGGACCATTGTTAAGTTATTTTAGAGATTATGTCATGACAGATACCATCAGAACAAGTGGTTCTCGAGATTATATCCTGAGGAAAAACTATCCCAACAAGTGAAAGATCACAATGAATTGAATTCCTTATCTGGCCATCCTTCTTCGAAGATAAAGTGGGAGAAAAAACTACCTACATATTTGATCTATCAGCATCTCGATAGGTCAAATAAAAAGTGAAGCTGGTGGGAACACAGTGTATAATGCCTGGCACTCCCACAAGGACTAAAATGTGACTCTTTTTATGCCTAGAAAATCTCGTTCAGGTACTTTTGAGTCAACTAAGGAAAGTATTTGACAATCATCACAACTTAACTAGTGAAATCCTCTTTGAGGTTCTTTGGCTCCAGAAAGAAAAGATGTTAATATAAGGACTGGAAAGGTAAAAATCAATTTGAGATTTGAAATCATTTTATGGTGATTTTTCTTTATCTAAAACTACAACGTAAAACTATCGACAGCATAAACCTATCGGTATTTTGCCTTGAGCACCTCAAAAATCCTTGACACCCTTCCCCTATTTAACTTGGCACACATCTTGAAGGCTTGATGACACATATTTGTGGATATCACAACAAATAGGAAATTCAGGCTAAAATGAGACTTCCTTAGAGACTGTGGAGAGAACTTTGATCACTAGTAACATCATTCAGGGATTATCCTTGATTAGTATAATGTTCAAGAATCAAGGGATGCAATGGATTTTTGGGCGGTGAATTAGAAGCCTAATCAAATAATAAGTTGAAGAGAAAGAAAAGAAAAGAAGAAAAATAAAAAAGTCTTTATAGAACCTACAGAGATATACCTTGATTCCTCTCAGTCCATTACATTCAGTATTAATACGAGCTCAATATTAATACATAAGCTCAAGACGCCTTGAGATTGATTCCTAGTTGTATTCATGTGAATGCATGCACAATATATTTTAGTATTAAGACGCAACAATTAACAAAAATGGAACATTTGTTTCTTGAACTACAATAAATAGGCCTCCATATGCGAGTTTGTACACAGTATAATTGACAAAAAATGAGATCTATAAATCATAAGTCACACATTCTATGCTAAAAATTACTATTATAGTTGCCAACCGGATCAATATCATGAAAAATAAACTGGAACATTTCAACCTGTGTAACTATATAAAACCTGACAAAAAACTTTGGAATCACCCTTCTTTTACTGTTAACTTGGCTACATAGCCATCTCTTTTCCCATCACTTTATAATTTTCATTTTCCTCTAGTACTGCATGAGTGGTAAAGTTATAAACACCCATCTATTTCGGCAATTCACCCTCCCCCAACAACAAAGAAAATCTTCATTAACATTCACAACAATAAATTTGGTATACTATTAGTCGTACTATCTTTAGAATTTCACAAGGACAATAATTATTCCCATTGAAAAATAGAGTGTATACATAACTAAAAGAGTCAAAATTCAGTATTATTTAACAAATAAAGGATCTTCTCAACATTTATTGTCATATACATAAGAACAACATATCCGTTGCCCTCTCTTGTCCCCATTTCTAGAAGAATATCATAAAAAGTGGGCACCTCTGAAATGTATACGAACAACCTAAACTGACATATTTACACCATGTTCGGCTAAACTTATAAGCTTATCCAAAACATGCTCTTAATTAGCATTTAAGTGGCAAGAGTACGCTACAGCTGCTTCAGCACATAAAAGGCAACTGAGTTATGAGAAACAGTTATGTGCCCGGATTGAAAAAATCTCTGAGGTTAAGTACGATAATTGTGATTACTAATTGCATGGATCTAACAGCTAAACAACAAGGTTAATAAATGCAAACCACTCATCAGAAAACACTATCAATAGGAAATTTCACAAAATGGAAACTTTTCTAGTATAAAATACTCCAATTGGATTTCTTATGATCAGATTATTCATGAATTTACTCAGATTTAGCACTACTATGTGCAATTCAAAATCCCTTCATCGCAATAAATATAATTGAAAATGAGCTTAAGCAGCAAACAAGTGCTGAGCTTGAGCAACGTCAACGCAATTAATACTGAGCACAAAATACAGTAAAATTATAGTTCGAAATCAATCATAAAGTTCAGAAGTCAATAGAATTAGAAAGAAACACAAGAAACCGGAAAACCTAAACAGTTACGTATGCGTTTCACCTAATCAATTCAATGACCAACCAACAAAATTAACATAAAGTGCACAAATTTCAACTCCAAACCCCTACAGAAAAAAGTCAACTTGTCACTCCAATTAGAAAACAAACGATATTACCAAAATAGATAATCAAATGGGTGTTTTCGTCCATAAATTTAGCTGAAATTCATACCTCACATCAGAATTAAACGAGACTGAGAAACCAAAGTTCCCGGGCCGAATCATTATTTCATCATTGTGAATATAATCGCCCATATTTCTGCATGTACACACAACCTATTCAATTGTATATCTTACATATGTATGTATAGAGAGAGAGAGAGAGAGAGAGAGGCCTGCAGGGTCAGGAGAGAAGGTAGGAGATTTGAGATGGGGCACTATGATTGAGTGTGCTCGAGACCATGAAGTTCGGACCATGTGCGTCCACAAACGTGGCAACGTGTACAGATGCTTCCATTATTTACAACAATTTCAGATATATAATCATATTAAGCTCCCGTTTGCCCACTAAAAGCATAATTTATTTTGTGTTTCCTTATCAGTAACACATTTTTCAATAGAATAATATTATATGTAAATTCAATTTTTTTTCTTTTTTTTTTAATCACACAATCTTCCAAAAAAAAAAATATATATTATTCCAAACATTAAAATGGCAAACATTAAAAAAATAATGTTCTTTCCGACTCTCTATCCCACGAAAATAGATTTGTTGATCTAAACAATTTAGAAATAATAAAAACCAAGGATTAAATGGTCGAACTCGAACAGACGTCCATTATGTGTTTAAAAAATTTAAAAAGACTAGAAAAATGTGGTTGAACCAATTGATCTTATTCGATTATGATAACATTAAAATCTTATTTTAGGCATAAAAATATTTTTATCGTAATAGTATTCAAATGGTGTTGGATGTATGTGCTCCCTATATGAATGCGAGTCGCGAGGGATAATTCAACGATATAAAATTTATTAAAAATATATAGGCATTATATAAAATATATGGTAAAAATATTTATATCATATGCAATGTATTATATGACTTGTTATTTTGGTATAGTTGTCTAATAAATACACTCATATTTAAAATTGGTCCCCGTTGTATAATATGAATTGTATCGAAATGATTTTTTTTTTTTTTTAGATATTATGTATTTTTGGTTGTATGGAAAAGTTTCATCTATGTTGCATTGGAGGTGATTTTATAACTACCCATTTGTAAGATGGGCGGTCATTGATCATATACTTCTTTCTAATTCTTGTCCTATCTACCATTCAAGATGGAATTCTACGCTTCATACGTGGTGGGCTATGCGTAGTGGTGGAGCCAGCAATCGATGAGGTGGCGTGACTGCCCATGCCGACTCCATCGGAATTGGATTTTCAGTGGAGTTCGTGAAGCTGTTGGCGCCATGGACGGTGTTGAAGGAAGAATGTAAAACGTTGGACATTTTCTTCATTTTGTTGGGCCATTTTTTTTATGTTGGGCTTTTCAGTTTTCAATTGGATTTGGGCCCGTAGCTAAAAAGTTATACATTTACATATTACAAAAACCACCAAAAAATAAAAAACAATCCCCCTACCATCAGCCCTTGCCCGGATAGCAATGCGACTCCCTCGGTCGTTACAGCAGCTTGCATCGGCAGCGACCAGTCGTCCTCCGGCCCCTCCGCCTTATCCACAAAACTCTAGGTGATTCAGTGATTATTGTTTTATTTTTTTGTTGGTTTTTATTGTTTTTGTTATTTTAAATATTTTATGCTTTAATAATTTATGAATCATGACTTATGAGTATTGCGTTTTGATTTTTGAATTATTTGAGAATTTGAGAATACGTCAATTGTGAATTATGATATTAAAAATTAATTTGAGTATTGTGAATTGTGATTTGAGAAAAATTGAAAATGAGAAATTGGGGAATTTATAATTTGTGATTAATTGGTGTTGGGAATTGAAAATTGAAACTTTAATCATGTTTTAATATTATACGTTTAATTTTTTTTAACGTTCTATTCTAATATAGATTATAGAACAATTTTTCCAACTTAAAGGAAAGTCCCAACCTAGTTTATGTAGTAATGCATCTAGTCTCGTCATTGCTTCTAGTCGAGGAAATGATTTGTTAATCATTAATAACGCAAAGAAGTTTGTTTATCATGTATTTTATATTACTATTTCGATTTGTATTGGATTGTATTTTGATATAAATATATGAATTTTGCATTTTAGTGCATTTACATAATGACTAAAGAATTGTTTATATTATTTCAGTTAATATTAATAAACGATATCGTTATACGGTCGTTGATATATATATATATATATATATATATATATATAGCCTTAAAAGTAGAGTTATAAATAAAATAGAATGCTAAATATGTTTAAAAATGCAAAACCAAACTGGCCTTGAATAAGCTCTTCACTCATGCGCCGAAGAAAGACCATCTCGTGGCGGATCCACTCGAGCAGTAGGCAGATAGTATTTGGGCGGAGCTGGACGTTACCATTGGCATGGGGCGCCGTGTCTCGGGTTGAATTTGATTTTCTTGACTCTTTTGCTCCCTAAAAACTTCATTGTCCATATTTTGACATTTTCGAGTCCAACACAAATTTCTAACTCTCAATTAGGCTTTCAAATAAAACTTTAATTGGGATTTGTAATATACCCTTCGAATAGAATTCCAAAGTAGCATTCCAAAATGATTTCTTCTTAAGTCGACTTTAATTAAAATCTTCAATTATTTTCAAAGTAGAATTTAGGTCACCCCCTAATTTTAATAGAGAAAAGTTTTGTCATTCCTAACACGACAACATGGTTGGCAAACGTTGCGCGACATTTTATTTTTTAAAAATTAAATAGTCAACTAATCTTGCTTGTATTTAGGGCAACATTCAATATTTATTATTATAGTTACTGTATTGATAAGCTTAAGCTTGTGTTTGAATCTAATTTTGAGGAGATTAGAAATATTGGAATAGTGATCGATGTGAAAATGTGTGGTGAAAAAGTGATGATTTTTTTTTTAATTTGTGTGTAATATTATTTTATTTGGAGAATGTGTTGTTGAAATGAAGAATAAGAATGAGAAATTAACGAGTGTCAAACGGGGATTAAGTCTATAATTATGTATACACATTTTTTTTATTAATTTATGATCTAAATTCAATCTGGTTTTTCTAGTTGGCACGATTCGTTAATTTATTTTTTGTGTATATAGAGCATAATTATATAATTATAATTATATTTATTGTGATTGATGAGTTTAATTCAATATTTTTTTTTTTTGTATAATATAATTATTTTGATGGACATGATCCACTAGTATTGCATACATGTTAAGGCACAAGTCTATATTTATTATTATAAAATAGTTATTTATGGGATTAATTTTATATTTATCATTCTTCTTCATGTACATCATATTAATAGGGGTAGTATGACTACAGGAGATTTTTTTTTCCTTTTCATTTTTTTTTTTTCCCGTGTGACCCTAGTCACAACGTTAAAAATTCTAATATTAGTTATGTCTTAGTGCCCGCTCACGTGCATGCCCTGCTTTGAGGGTGCACAAGTGGTACAACCACTCATGGTCCTGCAATTGCAGTGGCACCATTAAGACAACCAGTTATACTCCAGCCACAATGTTAAAGATTCTAAAATTAGTTATCTCTTGGTGCCCACTCACGTGCATGCCCTACTCTGAGGGTGCACATGTGGTACGACCACACATGGTCCTGCGATTGCAGTGACATCATTGGGATAACCATTTATATATTTTCACATTTTTGTTAATTTAAAGAATTTATTTTAGAAGAATTTTTTTGAATTGTTGTCAACTTAAATGGCACAATATTTAGGAGAAAAAGACAGAGAACCGTTAAAATAATATCGACCTTTTTTTTAATTTGACATATTATCGAGAAACAAAAATTAATTAATTTAATTCTTTTTTCCAATTACTGGCTTATTCTTGGAAAAGTTTCTATTAGTCAGACAAAAATTATTCGTCCTCTAAGCTAAATGGGAAAAAAAGGACCATTTTTGTACGTACTTTCTTGTTCCTTTGTCGTAAGTTTTACCCCTTCATTCTTAACATTTCTAATTCATCTATGAGTGTATCGTTCACACAAATACACATCTAACATTTTTGTGGACTCTCTTCGAGCATGTTTAGTAGATTTCATAATAATATATGACCATTCATCTAGTTGTCTTAACTTCTCAAAAAATAAGTTATTTTTGAAAGAAAAAAAAAGATTTAATAAATAAAAATTTGTAAAACAATGATGCAACGTACACAAGAAAATACGTACTTGAGCCAAACTTCAAAAAGAACTACTATTGGCTTTATATAAAAAATGGTCTACCAAGTATCGTTACTTTTTTATATTAAGTAACATTATTGAACGCACCAAGTCAACGAGTCAAATCGAATAGCGTAACGTCCTATGTTCTTTTTATAATAATAACCTTGGTGCTCTGGAAAAAATACACAAGATTTGTTTGCTAGAGCTCATCACCGAAGAACGATGGCTTGACTTTTTAGAATTCATATCTTCGATTAGTTAAGAGTACAATGTTGTCCGGATCAATGGGAGTTTTCCCAGACAGTGATTAAGAAACTACATGATAGAATTTTCGAAACACTTCCATATTTTTATCTGAATAAGATAGCTCGTAGTCACGTGTAGCTTCTCTAAAGCCCGAAAATAAGAAGAAAAAGAAGAAGATTCTCCAATAATGCTAGGAAAATGCTAATAATCGGTTGTATCCGTCGATTCAAGTTGGCATCGGAATTTAAGTCGAAGTAATGGAGGACATGTCGATGACTAAACGGGCACAAACAAACATTGATTCACTTGGACATGCATTGAAGTTAGGGTTACTAAAAGAGGAACAATTAGCACACACTGTCCAACCGTAAAATAAAAGGAACCATTTCTGACATTAATGAATGCATTTGGTCTATTTTATCCCAATTCTTCTCTGTTCTTGATTTGGACTAATTGGGGGCAGAAATTGTCTGATATATACAGACAGACAATCAAGACTCTCTATTTGTCAAAAGTTTTAGTTTTATTTAGAAATTTAGTATGAATTTGGCCCAACACTGTATAGTGAACGAAATTGGGACGTATGTTGTATTGGATCGTAATAGATGATATTAAAAAAGGAAAATAAATTATATTTTTTTCCGTTGTAGTGTCGTGTTGAGTGTTAGCTATAATTGTGTACTTAATGTGTTAAGAGCGGGTTGGACTAAGGTTAACCCGTTAGTTGAAAGAACGATGTTATGTGTTTGCCAAATTAGTTTACATAGGACACTTGACATTATTTCACTTGGCATTGATAAAAATAGAAAGAAAAAAAATCCAACCACATAGCTGTTGTTAGCGCAGCACCTATACACCCATGTACAAAATTCCCCTGCACAAGGGGAACGACCATAGTTGAAAAGGTGTGGCCGTAAAAACTAGCACAAGGATAGGTTTGTCACAAACCCTATAGTTTGAGGACAATTAGTGCAAATTTTCATAAATTTTAATCAAACTGTATCATTTCACCAGGACAAAGTTTTGCTAAAATTAGTCTTCCACATATGACTTATGTTGCAAGTCGATCCTTAATATTTTAAGAAGTATAGGTCATCACCAAATTGTTATTAAAATATTGTTTTTGTATAAAATAGAAGTGAAAATTCTTTAATCAATAGATTAAACAACAATAATAATAATGTAAAAGTTTTAGATATTTATAACATGTAGTTTGATACTCTTCTACTTTTCTTTAGTAAATATCTAAATCAACTTGTATGAATTACCAATTTATTTAGAGAAAAATACACCGTTAGTCCCTCACTTATGGCCCCCAATGGCAAGCCAGATCTTATCATTTACAATGGATTTGGTCATTCATCATTTCGGGTCCGTTTATTGCAAATGTGAAAAATTGGTGAAAAGAAAATAAATTTTAGGAAATTGAATTACCTAGAAATTGTTTTACTAAGAATTGTAATTAATTGTGTTTTATTGATATAATTTTTCACCTGAAAAATGTTAA
>CAIGRL010153567.1:0-12326 GCA_903798325.1 Fraxinus xanthoxyloides
GAGCCATGTACTGAGTCACAATTTTTGGTCCTGTTCGACTTGTGGGTTACAAATATCTTATTGGTTTGACCGTTGGGTAGCTAAACGGTCATATTTGTGACTGTCATTGGTCCAATTTTAATTTTTATTTTATTTTTAATTGGTCTATTTTTTTCTTCTATATAAACCTCAATTTCACTTCAATTTTCTTCCCAAATCTCTACCTTCTCAATTTACAATTGTTATAATGTTCATAACTCTTCCATTATGTAGTTTAAAGTTATTTTTGTTTCTGAATTTACTTATTTGAGTTTTATTTTTGTCCAATTATAGGACCAATTTCTTCAGTGAGTTATTACAAATGTGAGTTCGACAAGTTCTCTCTAAATATGAATCGAGACCTAATCAGAACAAATTGATTGTGTTCTTGACCTCACGGAAAATTCTAAAAAGTGACTATATGAAGAGACCCCTCCTCGAAATATTTCTTTCAATGTGAAGACTCAAAAAGAAATAACTCGAAAGAGGAAACATATAAATTATAAAGTAAGAAAGAAATTTTAGAATTTTTCGGTAAGTTGAGCCAATAATCAACCTAAAAAGTCCGATTAGAATGCATATCAAGATGTAAAATCAGTTTAAATATGTAATTTCGTGAAAATATATTTTATATATTAAATCTTTGAATAAAGAGTTAGGACATTTTCGGTAGAGACTAAAATCGGATTTAAATTGAAAAATTAGTTGTTATTATTGACTGTTTGTTGAAATATTTTCTTTCAATGTGAAGACTCAAAAGAGATAACTCGAAAGAGGAAACATATAAATTATAAAGTAAGAAAGAAATTTTGAATTTTTCGGTAAGTCGAGCCAATAATCAACCTAAAAAATCGGATTAGAATGCATATCGAGATGTAAATTCAGTTTAAAGATGTAACTTCGTGAAATATATTTTATATATTAAATCTTTGAATAAAGAGTTAGGGCATGTTCGGTAGAGATTAAAATCGGATTAAAATTGAAAAATTAGCTGTTATTGTTGACTCATTCTCGAAATATTTCTTTCAATGTGAAGACTCAAAAGAAATAACTCAAAAGAGGAAACATATAAATTATAAAGTAAGAAAGAAATTTTTGAATTTTTCGATAAGTCGAGCCAATAATCAACCTAAAAAATCGGATTAGAATGCATATCGAGATGTAAATTCAGTTTAAAGATGTAACTTCGTGAAAATATATTTTATGTATTAAATCTTTGAATAAAGAGTTAGGACATGTTCGATAGAGATTAAAATCGGATTAAAATTGAAAAATTAATTGTTATTGTTGACTTTTATTAGACGAATGAGACCTAATAACGACTATATTTTCAATTTTAATTCGATTTTAAAAGATACCAAACAAGCTCTTAATATATTTGAAGGAATGGAAAAAGACAACTTCAGATTTTGACTCATGATTTTTTAAAATATTGTTTACTTTAATTTTTTTCTGAATTCTAGAAAACAATTATGTAACAATGTAAAATTTTAACTTCGTCTACAACAAAAGTAGTCTATCCCAGACACGGAAAAGAAGAAAATTCAACCTTTTTTTTTATTAATTTCTATTTAAAAAGGAACTGAGTTGTGGACTCATCTCAGGCCATAAAGCCCACGATCCTAAGGCACCATTGTAGACGTGAGTCAAACTCGTGTCTAAAATCAAACTCACTCGACTCAACTGCCACTCCTACTTGCAAACCTACAAAATAAATGCTACGTGACGATCACAATGTTTACATAAAAATTATGCACTTGGGTTTGTCAAATTTGTTGCTCTATATTTCAGCGGTCGTCAGATGTTGTGTTGATTTTACACGACAAAAACTAAAAAGAATCACGAAAATGTAAATTTTTAAAAGGGAACATTGTAGCCGATGTACCAAACTTTTCAATTAGTAACGTACTTTGTCCAAACCTTTCATTTATATCACTCACGGTACCAAACCTTTAAAAAAATCGCAGCTTCAGTCCTCATTGACAGTTTCCGTCCGGTTGACCCCAGAAATTAAAAAAAAAATTATAATTTTCACTAAATAGATAATGACAATTTCAGAATTACACACAATTTCCACCAAATAAGTTAAAAAAATGGATTAAATATCCCAAAAATAATTTAAAAATAAAAAACAATTGTTCATCTCCCAAACCACTATCCCGCGACCATCGGTCTCGTCGCCACATCTCCCACCACCACCCCGCAAAACCCCTAGGCCCCCGTACACTACACAAAGCTAACCCAAAACCTGAATAAAATATACCCTGAGACCGAGCTGAAAACGAGTAGAGGCCAGAAACTGCAAGCACCAGAAGCTGCCCAAGACTGAAACCACAAATGACCAATTGAACCCGGAAACAACAAAACTGACATGCAAAACCAACGAACACTAGCTTCAGTGAAGCTGAACGAAGAACATAAACTGTCCAAAGAACCTGACTACAAATCGGGGCTAGCCAATTTGCAAGCAATTTGATCCAAAGTGCATGAACCACGAACTTTCACAAGAAAACCAAGTTAAAAAATCCAGATTTGGCTAAGATGAAAACAAAATCCAAACCAAAACAGGATGTTTAATATAATTTCCACCAAAGAGTAGTGAAAATCTACCAAACACAAGAAAACACCCACAAGCCAAGGCAATCCGATTGTGGCGGGATGGTGGCAGTCGATTGCTGGACGGTGGTTGTTTTGTTTTTGAGGGTGTTGGGTATGGGGTTTGTAGTTTTGTTTTTTAAATTTTTGATATAATATGAAAATGTAATTCTGTCCAAATTAGAGAAAATTATTAGATTTTTAATTTCTCGATCAACTGACGATTTTTGAGATCAAACTAACGGAAACCGTTACTTTGAAACTGGGCTGCGATTTTTTTAAATGTACAAATGAAAGGTTTGAACAAAGGCTACAACTAAATGAAAGATTTGATACCTCGACTACAATTTTTCATTTTTAAAATGGGATCTGAATTCCTCCAAACAACGGATGAATAGGTGGTAGATTATTTGCCAACTTGCTTGAATTAAATATTCACTGATCCACGTTCGTTCTTGTAGCGTAAGTGATATGATGAGAAAATCACATAGGGGAGAGAAAAAAACCTCAACTTTTGCTTTCTCGTGGCATCACATGCCTGCCAACCTCACTTAACGGTAAACCCAGAGCCCACTAAATTCCAACTAGCACCCAACTTCAAATCGAATTAAAACAGGTCAAGATTGAACTTATTTTCTTTCCATTGCATAAAAACACTGGGAACAAATACCAACATAATCGTATGGTAAATCAAACTGTACAAATGTATCTCTACACTGTAATCTCCCCTCTATTCCCTAAACTCAAATTGGGAAAACTTAATATTCAACTTCATAGAGCAGACAACCAAGAAAATCCTTATACTTCTAATTTACAACTTCAATACCCAACCAAGAAACTCCTTTTACTTCTAATTTACAATTTCAATACTCAACCAGACACCCACAAACTTCTCTTCTAAGCTTTTTCCCATATTGGCGTATCTTTGCAAAACTCTGCAAAAGGTGGGTCGAGAATTTCAGGCCATCTCTATATGTAAATGCACATAGAGACTGAAAATGAAAAGTAGTTTAGAATCTGCGTACCTCAAATCATCAAATATCCTAATGATCAAAGCATTCTGAGGCAAAGAGCCAATTTTGATAAGTTCATACTCAATATTTGCAAATTGACTTAAACCGAGATGTCAGGACTGCGCATCATCTGCATCGGATTCACTACTGGAGGAACTCCCAGAATCAGAACCTGTTGAGAGGAGCTCGTAGTAATGAGCATTGCATTAATAAATACCTTCCAATACCTCAAATTCCGAGCAACAAATTCCTCAATACAATTCAGAAATGCAAGAATTAATACCACTGGAAGATGATTCACTACTGGAACTGCTAGAACTACTTGAGCTGCTACTGGCATTGCCTTGATCATGACCTCCACCTCCACCTCCACCACCACCATCTTCATCCTTTTCGATCTCAATGGGAGGAAAGCTTGTCACAGGCATATCATCATCGATATCCACATCCTCGTCATCGTTCTTTTTTGGCTTCTTTCCCATGTCATTTTCCTCACTCATTGCATCCTACAAAAATCAACCACATAACATCATTAGATAATAATCATATTGTCCCAGTCCCAATCATAAAATTCAGTAGGTAACTAACTGTATTGACATCATTGAATTAAGCATTACCATGTCGTCCTCCACGTTGTGTGTGGTTGGAGCAGTAGCTTCAGCAGCATGATTGTTGTTCATCATCAATGCCTGTCGTTTAGTCTTACTCACCATCTTCTTCCAATTGGTCACAAACCGATCCAATTCCCAAAGAGTCTCGGTATCAAGGGCCTCTATGTCAAGCTCAATTTCATCACCATCTTGCCCCAAATGCTCATTCCTCTTCCTTATAATCTGAACCAATTGTGGCATCTTCTCCTGAGGCAAACTCTGTAACCCACTACCAAGTTTATGCTTCTCCTCAATACTCATCTCCCTCTTATTCGGATCCTTTGCCCTTGGTTTTGGCTGCTTCACCATCCCTACCCTCCCAACTTTCTGTTCCTTTGCAGGCAATGGAGCACTGACAGGAGATGGAGTTTGTGCATGTACTGGATGGCTCAGTGGTGGCTGCGGAGGGGCGGGAGGCATTTCGATGCTAGAATGATTTTGCACTTGCATTTTCTCCGGCTTCTTTGAAGCCTGAGGAACTGGAATCGGGCTCAATTTTGGTTTACTTTTCTTTCCTCCCCTTCCAGGGGATGATGCCATAATCTGTCTAGGATTATTCCACTGACTCCCTTGCATTTCATCATTATCCCAAAATTCTCGAAGCTCCCTTTCTCTTCGTTGTGTATTACAACTATCAATCTTCTCCTGAATTGGACTAAACAATTCCTCGAACCTCGTTAATAGCTGCTCTGCCATGCCGTGAACCTGGTCAGTTTTAGGATTGTACAGTAAGGCATTATTAAAAGTCAGCCTCACATCAGCAGCAAATTCAGTAGGATGAGAATACAGATTCTTGGTTAGATTCGACTTTACTGTCCCCAGATCCATTGGACGCTTCACAATTTGATGATAATCATGAAGCCCCAGAGCAGCCGCATCAACAGGTTTATTGAATATCCACCCGTTCTTGTGCTTCATCAATTTCGTCAAAATCAGCCTGCATTCCTTCAACATAACCCCACAATCAATTCCGTTTTTCACCCCTAAATTTCCATTATCAAGAAATCCATTGCATAGTTTCTTTGGATCCTTATGGGATCCAACTGGGGCTCCAGGCCGTTTGTTGCCAGATAATTTCTTTGGTTTCCCTTGAGACCTAGGATTGTTACTGCCACTGTTGAAGTTAAATTGACCGGAGTCGATTTGATCCCTCAGCTTCTGGATCTGTTCAAGCTCGGCAGCCAAGCGTTTACGGAACTCTAAAAGTTCGGATTTTGTGTACGAAGCAACGTCGTAGGTTAGATACCCGCCGTGGTTGAATCCACCACGCCCCGCCGTAGTAGTCTGATTGAATGAATAGGCATCGTCGACCTGTGTTGCAGCCGGAAAATCATCGTTGTACCGGCCGCTTCCATTACTGCTTGAATTGTGGAATTGCTTTTGCTTTTTCTTTGGGTTAGGGTTAGGGTTTGTATTCAAGTGAGGATTTGAGTACGGAATCTTCCCCATATGTGCCCAGCTCGATTCATTCTGGCTAGCCAAGACAGCGTATGCCATGAATAGAACCGCCGGCGCTCACCTCAGCTCCGTCGAATCTCCTATCCAAAAACATGTATAATTTTACTCGACTGATTTTCCACTTACGGCAACGCGCCAGCCAAAATCTTCCCCAAAAATATTCCGATCGCCGCCGGCTACTATTTGTAGAAAAATAAAAAAGGGGCAGTATTTATGATTGGGCAAGTGTTTGAAGGTATTGAGCGAGAATTAGAGGACGAGGGCTAGGCTTCTTAAAGGCGATGAGATCTGCCCGTGCAAAATACGGGCAGAATTAGGATCGTTGATAAATTTGTTTTGTCGATCGAAGGGTTGTGATAAATCTGTTGCTGGCTTAAGGGGTTGACCGTAACATCTGGCATGGACGCTGAGGATGAGATGTGTTGTGTACGTGGCGATATGTTCAGCGTGGATTGTGAGGCTCTTCTTGGAAGTGCAATTTTGGGTCAGGAATTTAGGGTTTTGGGAGAGGCGTGTGACGTGGGATGGTAAACCCGTAAATTTGAAGAATCTCGAGTTCACATGTGAAATCAGGTGACGTGTCAGGATGACGAAGCTACCACCATTAGAACCGACTCTGTCTTTGTGAAAGAAATTTCCTCCCCAGAGCTAATTTTAGAAAAAAAATGGGAATTCATTCTTTCATTTTTATTATCTTCATTTCTTAATTTCAGAAAGGTGTTTTGCTTTCGTGAACTTGGTCTAATTTTGTGCATATTTGTGCTCCATTTTATTTTTTTTTTACTAAAAATGTATTTTGAAATAACAAATTTGAACATGTAATTAAAAAATAAGAAATTTTTTTGGGATAACTTGTAATATTATTTTAGTGAAAAATGTGTAATTAAAAAGAAAGAATTTTTTTTTTTTTCAAAATAATGGAATTAAGTAAGAGCTTAACTAATAATTTTTGGGTCAATTGAATATAAGGTTCCGAATGTTTGATATGGGGTTCCAAACTTTACGCTTAAGGTCCTTTTGTGACGAAAATAGTAAGTTTGATCCTCAAAATGTTAAATTTAACAAATTTAACATTTTTAGTAGAATAATCATTTTACACTTAATGTGATTTATTCAAATAAATAAATTTCACTTTGAGTTCCGTAACTTTTAAGGTTGTGACAATAGGTCATGAACCTTTGGTTTTTACATCTCGAGTTCGTAACCTATAAAGCGTTTGCGACTGACGTCATTTTGTGATAAAATTCATCATTTCTACCATTATATTGTCAATATATTGAGTAAAATGGCCATCCTATCCTAAATTTAATAACAATAAAGACAAATAAAAGTCTAAGAGAACACAGAAAATGATATGCAATTTCTCCTCCACCCATCACCGACGGTGAAATCTATCCACACTTGTCGTTGGTCACGTCTCTCTCAATCAATCAATATACTCACAAACCAGTGGCGAAACCACCGACACACGTGATTTCTCCTACAATATTACTATTGTTGACCACGATTGATTATAAGCTTAGAGTTTTGATTATAACAAATAAGTTAATCTTATTTACTAACATGTTGAAGTCGAGCAATTATAGTTTTTCAAAGCATGCAATAGAAAATTGATCGATGGTCGTCAAAAGATTAAAAACTATCATTACAAATCAGACTCATGAAAGAAGTCAAGATCGAAGTCACACATTTAAGAACTTAAGAGCCAAATTTCGGAGAAAGATCAATGCTTTGATTTCTTAGATAAAATATAAAGATACTAACACTTTGATACTTGGAAATGAATGCATAAGCTCAAGATCCTTTTATGCATTAAAAACAATTTTGTATATTAAAAGTCATTTGAATACATTGATTTGATCAAATGAAAAAATTACTTTTATAAATGATATTTGAACTTGGAAAATAATTTTTATCTTAAAAAGTTAGTTAAAAATATTTTTCAAAAGTCTATACCTTTCAAAATCTTCGAATCAGAACTAACAAAGTCAAAATATAAAAAATGATAAGCTGTCCGAAGGTCGACTGGATGGCGATCGACCATCCAAAATAGGCTATCATTCGGAAATTTTCAACGGTCCAAAACTCGACTTCTCTGACCTCTAATTTCTTACGTACAAATGACTATATTGGTCATCCGGACAAGAGGCGATCGACTAGACGTGATCATCCGAACTCCTAGACTTTTTTAATTTTATAAAATACATCTACTTCTTGTATTAAAAAAAAATATTCTTCAAAAGTATCAAAGTGGGATATCTTTTGAGATCTTTCTTTAAATTAACATTTGCATTCATTTCATTTATTTATTCATAACAAAAACTTTGATTATTGAACTAAACTCCTTGAATCATTTCTCTCATCAAATTTTTTTTCCTCTCTTCGTGCTTAACTTATTTGTATCAATCTTAAAAGAGAGATATATTTTTTAAAAAAGATCTTTGCATTTACATTGCATAAGCATTCTTACTTCTTCATATTGAAAATTTTGATTGATTGAATCAAACTTAGAAAATCATCATATTTATCAAAGTTTTTCATTTCTTTCTTAATACTTAATTTATTACAATCATTCATTAAAAGAGAGAAATATTTTGAAAAGAATTTTGAACTAAAATTGCATTTGATTCTTCTTCTGATTGAAAAACTTTGATTGGTTGAATCTAGTTTTTAACTATCATATTTATTAAAGCTTTTCATATAACACTTGAGTTATCATTTGTTGCTATTCATTGAAGTGTTAGCTATTGACAAGTGGCGTAATTGTCTCCAAACTCCAAGCTGGTGCACCAATCTTTTTATATGATATGTCTCTATTACTAGTTGTACAAAATAGACAAGAATTCTTTGTATTTAGTAAGCAATATTTTATTTCTTAGAATAGTTCATTCATGATCCTAAATATTGGGATTTTATCCATGTATGGTGGCTATTTAAAGGAGTCAATTGCCTTAGAAGAATGTGAGAGAAAACTTTCTTATACCCTGCTGTTTTGACTTGGTATCAGAGCGCAAACTTGTATCTCTCGTCCTATAGTCATTAGCACCATGGCTGATGAACAATCTAAATCCTCTACACCCGAATCATCTTCTGTACCAGTCATACATGTTCAATCCGAAAACTTCAGTTTCACTGTCGCAGTTACCATTACCAAAACCAACTATGCTGTATGGTCCCAAATAATGGAGATGCAAATTGTAGGCCGTGAGAAACTTGAGTATATTGTGGGCAAGACACCCATTCCGAAGGAAACTAATTCTTCTTATTCAAAGTGGTATATTGAAAATCAGAAAGTCAAGGGATGGTTATTGACTTCTATGTCACCAGAAATTATGAAGCGCTATATTCGATTGCGCACAGGGCAGGAGATCTGGAAGGCTCTTGCCAAAGCCTTCTATAATGGAGCGAATGAATTACAAATCTTTTCACTAAATCAGCGAGCTTTTTCCACCAAACAGGTCTATCGCCCTCTGTCAATCTATTATGGGAATCTTGTTGAATTTTTCCATGAATTGGATCATCGTGATATGATTGTCATGAATGATCCAGAATATGTTATTGCATATAGAAAATCAGTTGAACGCTTGCGTGTACACATATTTCTGGATTAGATGTAGAATTTGAGCACGTTTAAGGTGAGATTCTCCGGAAGGATCCTGCACTAGATTTTTGAAGAAACATATGCATATGTACGTCGTGAATCTATTCGCAGAGAAATATTACATAGCGAATATGCTCATTCGGAGTCATCTGCTATGGTGGCACTCAGGGCTAAACCCTAACAATGGAAGTTTAATTCAAAACCAGATCGAGTGTTTGACTCCCCTGGTCATCCTTCTAACCAGAATCAATTATCTGGGTCACGTAATCACAGCTATGAACTAGGATCTGCAAAATCAGAACGAATGTGTACACATTGCGATTTACCTGGACATACTAAGTCACGGTGCTATAAGCTGATTGGGTATCCGAAATGGTGGGATCCTACCAAAGCATCACGCAAAAGGACTTCAAAATCAAATCACCAAGCTTCAGTTGCTGTAATGCAGTTCCTGAGCAAGCTTCCTCGTCAATTGCTACTACTGAAAATATAGGTAAGGTTTTCCACACTACTTCTAATAGTAATAATACATGGATAATTGATTCTGGTACTACAGATCACATAACCTTTGATAGTAGCCTTGTACAATCCATGAAACCATCCACACAACACCTAATAACTACAGCCAATGGTACTCCTTCTCCCATAGCTGGAGAAGGTTCTGTCACTCTAACCAAAAATCTGAATTTGGATTCTTCTTGGTAGTTCTTTCCCTTAACCATAACTTGTTGTCCGTTGCTCAAATAACTTGTGCTTTAAATTGTATTGTGATTTTTTGGCCTAACCTTTGTGTGTTTAAGGATGTTCAATTCGGAAGACAATTGGTTATGGTACTAGAAAGGGAAAGCTCTATCATCTTGATTTGATGACGTCAAGCTCAAATAAGTTGGCACAAGTTTTTTCAATGAATAAAGTTGATCAAAATCAGAGTTCAGAAATCTGGTTGTGGCATAGGCGTTTAGGTCATGTGTCGTTTGGCTATTTACACAACTTGTTTCCTAAATTATTTTCTAAGTTTAGTATCTCAGATTTTAGGTGTGACATTTGTGAAATGGCTAAAAGCCATCGTGTTCCATTTCCAATAAGTATGAATATAAGTCCATCACCTTTTATGATAATTCACTTTGATGTATGGTGACCGGCAAAAACACCTTCACTAAGTGGTGCACGCTGATTTGTTTCATTTATTGACGATCATACACGCATGACCTAGGTGTGTTTAATGAAATCAAAGAATAAAGTTAATACATTGTTTCAGTAGTTTCACAGGATGATAGCCACTCAATACCAATCTCATATACAGGCTCTTCGCACTGATAATGGTGGAGAATTTGTCAATCAAGACTTGAGACACTATCTGAATTCAGATGGCATTGCTCATCAGACAACTTGCTCCTACTCTTCTCAACAAAATGGGGTTGCAGAGCGAAAAAATTGTCACCTTCTTGAAGTGGTACGTGCCTCATTATTTGGAGCTCACATGCCTACACAATATTGTGGTGAAGCTATTACTGTTGCCACATATCTCATCAATCGGGTTCCTTCCAGCTTATTACACTTTCAAACACCCTTTAATGTTCTTCATGAGGCTGTAAGTGTTCCTACTGTACCGAATTTACCACCTAAATATTTGGATATGTAGCCTTTGTGCATCTTCACAAATATCTGTGAAATAAGCTAGAACCTCAAGCTCTCCAGTGTGTTTTCGTTGGATATGTCTCGCATCAGAAAGGTCATCGGTGCTACCATCCCCCCTCACAAAAGTTGTATATCACTCTTGATGTTGTATTTCATGAAAAAGACGTGTATTATATGAGTCTTCACTTCAGGGGGAGAGTAAAACTGAATTGCAAACTCTAAATTACTCTTTGGATAGCGTGGAATATACAAGTGATAGTAATGAGCACTCAAAAGAAGCAACTAGATATATTTTGGAGGAAGAGAGTAGTCAAGAGAATATGGAAGATGTTATACCAGCATCCCAAACTAATCAGGAGCAGATGGAAGAAGTACCACCAGTATCTCCACCTTTTCTTCTTCATGATGTATCATTTTACCAATTACTCTTCCAAGCTGACTCTATTCCTGAGTTGCAGGTAAGTTCTAAACCCACTTGAGAGTGTTGCCTGATCAAGTGACAAGAGGGATACCAAAAGTAAACTACGAACCTGTTCTTAGTTCCAAACTTAAGTGTCCTATGTCCAACCTTGTGTCATACCATAGATTGTCAAAGGAAAGTGATTCTTTTGTAAATCAGTTATCAGTTGTATCTATTCCTAGTAGTGTGCAGGAAGCTTTGGAAGATCACGGGTGGAAGGAAGCAATGAATGAAGAAATGAAGTCCCTTCAGAAGAACTCAACATGGGAAGTTGTTGACTTACCTAAAGGAAATAAACTCGTTGGGTGTAGGTGTGTCTTCATCATTAAATACAAAGCTGATGGGATCATTGAACGATTAAAAGCAAGTCTTGTTGCCAAGCGATACACTCAAACTTATGAAGTTGATTATGTAGAGACATTCGCATCAGTGGCAAAAATTAATACTGTATGTATTCTAGTGTCTTTGGCGGTGAATCTTGATTGGCCGTCGTATCAGTTTGACGTGAAGAATGAATTCGTGCACGGGGATCTTCAAGAGGAAGTATATATGGAGTTTCCTCCTGGATTTAATATGCAGACCAAGGGTTGCAAACGGGTCTGTAAATTGAGAAAAGCACTCTATGGCTTGAAGCAATCTCCTAGAGCGTGGTTTGGAAGATTCATAAACTCTATGAAGTCCTTTGGGTGCGAGCAGAGTAATTTAGATCATACTCTCTTCATAAAGCATAACAATGGGAAGATTATTGTTTTTATTGTGTACGTTGGTAACATGATAGTAACTGGAAATGATCCGAAAGAAAAGAGAGCATTACAGGATTATCTTGCCTATGAGTTCGAGATGAAAGATCTAGGTCAATTGAAATATTTTCTTAGAATTGAAGTATCAAGATC
>CAIGRL010153577.1:0-10798 GCA_903798325.1 Fraxinus xanthoxyloides
AACAATTTTTCAAAATGATAAAAAGAATATATTTTCAATAATCTCAAAATGGACACTCAAAACACAAAACACAAAATGAATTCAAAACTTAAAACACAAAACTGAAACACAAAGAGAACAGCACCTAAATCTACAAAACACGTTCATATTAGACTAAAATTTTAATTTTAATTTAAGTCAAACAAATATAATTTTGTTATAAACGTTTTGTGGGACTCAAAATTTAATATCCTTAATTTTCACATATACGACAAGACTCGTTGCTTATAAACTTTAAAAAATTATAATCATTTCCAACTATGCATTAAAGTACACCCCCCGCCCCGCGTATATTGTAAATTTTCACAAGAAAAAGGAAAAGTAAAATAAATTTAATTTTTCTTTTTTTCTTTTTTTCTTATATCCTTCTCTTTTGGTTTTTTTCGAGCTTTACCATGGTTTCCAACATGTACAACGAAAATGCTGGATTAGAAAGTCAAAATCAGGGTTCTTCGCAACCCTCTCTTCTCTGGATTTTAGGGCTTTTAAATGAATAATAAACTTCTCCTTTAACCACCAAACACTTTATTCCAGCGTTTTCAGTTTTAATTACGTATAATTCGGTGTAGTTACGTTGATTGCGTATACAAAAGACAGGTGATTGCTTTTCTTTTGAAAATTTAATGGGTCGTTCCCGTGGAAATTTCCGTGCTGAAGAAGATCCCAGTCAAAGGTTCAGCTTTAATATTATATCTTCATTAATTTCTTTGCACATACTATCGATGCTTATACACATTATATGAACTGGGTTTTGTATTTGATGTTCAATAAGATGGTTTTGTGCTTCTATTAGAGTTACGCTTTTCTTTTTTTGTTATTATTTTGAGCTGTTTTCTTACATTTGTTGTAAAGCTGTGATTTTTAGGGATAATATGATTTGGGTTTGTGTTTGATTAACTTTACCCCTTATTGCTAAGAACAGATTAGACATGTCCAATTTGCATTATTATTTGTGTGTAATGATTATCATTTTATGTCTTGTTGTGAGTATGTTAAAATTGAATTTCCGTTGAAAGGTCACATTTTTAACTATTGCCAAGATCACATCTTCCTTGCACGAATTTTAATGAAAAGTCTTGCTATCATTGGGCTACTCTGTGTTAATTTTTACACTTGCGTTAGAATGACAAAGAATGATTGTATTTTATTGTACTGAAGCTTCATGTAACTTTAGTTAACTGTCTTTTCCATTACAATGTTTGTGTACTTTCAGATCAAGGAGAAAAAAGAATGCATCAAGTGGTGAAAATATAGAGTCTGTTACTGTAGGTAACTCGCTTTCTCTTCAAGGTGATATTAATATTAATGAGTGAGAAATCGCAGCTTATCTTAGATTCTGATGTCTCAAAAGACAGAGCAGCATACTATCACTATCTTGCATATTATTGATGAAGTTGATGACCTATGAATATTTGGATGTAACAATAAAAGATTTTGTATTTTGGCCGTTAGACGATGTGATTCGGTAGAGAATACCTTAGGTGCCGCCGGGCTTGTTTTACTGCATACTTTGCTTCTAACTTACTTGTTTTTCTCCTGTTTATGACATTGACTCTTGCTAAATAAGGTCAAGGTACCAGTGATGGCAAAAGGGCTCTGTACCATTGCAACTATTGTAACAAAGACATCACAGGGAGAATTCGTATCAAGTGCGCTGTATGTTCTGATTTTGACTTATGCATAGAATGTTTCTCAGTTGGAGCCGAGGTTCATCCTCACAAAAGCAATCACCCGTACAGGGTTATGGTCAGTACTACCATCTGAAGATGGTACTTTTACAAAACTTAATGCAAAGAATCCACTACCCTAACTCCGAAGTTAATTTATCTTATCTCAGATGTTTCAGATAAATATGTTATTCTGTTTGTCTCAACGAGAATATACTAGCTAAACATTCCATATTTTGATTCCACACGAATGTAAATTCTCTTAGCAATTATCTCTTTATAAGTGGGTTTGCACGAGATATAGTGATTGAGATTGTGCAATTTTACCGTGGATTTCGGTTTCCTTTCAAATTCGCCAGAAAAAAGTTTGTTAGATATAGCATGAGGATAGAAGGGAATAATGTGCCTTTTGTCAGTCTTATCCCAAATATGTTGCCATATGGATCATGTGTTATTTCTTCTTTGTCCTATATTATATATTTTCAGTTATTCTAAGTTTTCCAAGTCACACGAGTATTCCATGCAAAATATTGTTGCAATGCTACCAAAGGGATGTATCGCCTCGTAGTTCTCATAATTTTGCTACTGTCATTGGAACAGGACATCTTATCATTTCCTCTCATCTGTCCGGATTGGAATGCTGATGAAGAAATGTTACTTTTGGAGGTTTTTTATAATCTCTTTTTTTAAGTTTTTGTCATCACATTGATTAGTAAAGTATTCTCATTTCTTTTTTGAAAGTGTTATCGCACTTGGCTTCTGCGTTCTGATTTGCTTTATTATATATCACTAAAATAGGGAATTGAGATGTATGGTATGGGTAACTGGGCTGAAGTTGCTGAGCATGTCGGGACAAAGATAAAGGAACTGTGCATTGAACATTATAGGAATGCTTACCTAAACTCTCCTTACTTCCCTCTACCGGTATAGTTAATTGCAAAACTAAGTTATTTCTAAGATTTGATTTTCTTTTCTTGAAATTGACTCAATCACATTTCATTTCTCAGGATATGACACATGTTGTTGGCAAAAACAGAAAAGAATTGCTTGCTATGGCTAAAGGGCACCTTGAGGATAAAAAGGGTAACTTTTGTTGATAGTCCTCTCCATTATGCATCCCTCTCTCTCTCTCTCTCGAACATGGGACTTTTTCTGTACACTTCTCTTATATATTACAATGCCTTAACAGAAAATATGAGGGGTGAATTAACTAATTCTGTTGGGCAATATTTCTTGGTTGACTTCAATCGAGTGACTTCAGCTGGCCTGTTTTGTGGATCTGTGGATTGCAATTTATTGCTTAACACAAAATATTGTATGATTAGGATGTTCAGTTGTGTACAATTTTAGCTGTGCTATTGGTTAACCTATAAAAAGCTTTGTAATTTCGATTGTTTGTGAAGTGAAGAGAGTGCAACCACTCTTAATGTGACACGCGATTCTTCGTCTAATTTTTTGTTACAATGATTTTGCTTCTTAAAGCGAAACTCTTTGAATGTAATAATTGAATATCGGAGATTCATAATTACTATTCCAAATTGATATTACATCACATTGGCTATCTCTGCCTCTCTGATACTCTAAGTTGACAACTTTTGGCAATCAACATTTTATACATAGTATAATATGCTTTATATAATATTTTTTGAAGTTATTGATTCGTACTTGGGATTTCTGTGCCAGGTGAACTTCCAGTGAAGGAGGAATCCCCATTTTCCCCCTCAAGAGTCAAGTATAATTGTTGTTTTGGATTATTTAGAAGTTGTATTTTTCTTTTGATGTGTTCTGATATTTTCTATATATACTTTCAGAATTGAAGATTCCTACAAAAATGGTCCTTCAGGTCGTTTGCCTTCTGCTTCAAATACAGGTAATTAGACTTTCATTTGATTAGTGACCATGTGCTCAAGTCTACCAATATCAGTTGAATTGATGTTTATTATATGCATGCCTGGTTGACTTGTTGGATTAGGACCCATTTTGTTATTGATTGAGATTGGGTCGGAACTAAATATGAAGATCATAAAATAAATATTCATGGATTCAGGTTATCTGACTCGATGAATTTTGTGCCCTGTTTTAGTTAAAATATTAAGAGCCTGTTTGAACCCCATTTTTATTTATTTTTGTTTAGAATGCATTTGGAATAGTATTTTAATAGATAATGTTTGTTTAAAAAATAAGGAAAAGTTTTGGGTTTGCGTATAATATTATTTTATTGAAAATGTGTAGTTGAAAATAAAAGAGAGAAAAATATATTTTGGAGATAATGGGGTCCAAACAAGGGCTAAGCCCTAGTTTGATCCCCATTTTTTTAAAAACTTATTTTTCTCCAAATTCAATTTCTATCACACATTCTCTCAATAAAATAATTTTACATGTAAATTCAAAACTTTTCCCTATTTTTTAACCACACATTCTTTAAAAAATCACTATTACTAAATTCATTTTTTATAAAAATGTGGTCACACACACCATTGTTATTGCATAAAGAGATTAGACCCATTGATAGTCCTTGACTTCTTCTACAACAGAGAGATCGTCATTTTATTAGTACAAATATTGCAGGAACTACGGACAGTAAAAAGGCATCCAACATGGTCCAGGTCAAGGAACAGCCTGATTCTCTAAAACTGGATGGTACTCTTATCTCTTTCTTGTTTTATGCTGTCATTGAATTCTGATAGAGTTATAACTATCTGTTTAGTTGTCAATCATATACTTTCTAATTTCTTTCAGATCATCTATCAGGCCGGAGTTTTGGCAGTAAGAAACCTAAATCTGCTGAGGATGAGGGTCCTTCTTTGTTGGAGTTAAGTGGTTATAACCCGAAAAGACAAGAATTTGAAACTGAATATGATAATGATGCTGAGCAGTTGCTGGCTGATATGGAATTTAAGGAAACTGACACCCAAGAAGAGCGTGAGTTGAAATTACGTGTGCTCCGTATATATTCAAAGAGGTAACTTTCGATTATAGTCCAGATTTCTTACAATTGATAATTGTTTTAGGGACATTGAGTGAAGGAATACATTCAATATTTTCCATGTACCCTGGACTCTTTTTTGATGCTCCATATCAGTGGATAAAGATAAGAAGAAAAAGGAAAGATAAAGGCAATGTGTTATTGCTATAAACACACATACTTTGCAGAGTTATAAGAAGTGAACAGTTATTTGCGAGAATATGGTTAATGAGTAACTTATGATAAAATGATTCATTCTATATGATTAAATTTTGTTTTTCTGCTATCTTTAGTTCGTTATCCATTTTTTTTTTTTTTGTTTATGTTGTCTTTAAATTCACTGTTCCTCATATTGTTGTCAGACTCGATGAGAGGAAACGCAGGAAAGATTTCATTCTCGAAAGGAATTTGCTCTATCCTAGTCCATTTGAGGAGCAATTATCTCAAGAAGAAAAGGATTTATGTCGACGATATGATGTCTACATGCGTTTTCATTCTAAGGAGGAGCATGAAGAATTACTTAAAACTGTTGTATCAGAACATAGGATTCTAAAGAGAATTCATGAACTTAAGGTAGCAATAACCTTTAATTTTGATTCACTGAATGAAAATAAATCTTAGGAACTGCAATGGTATTTTTTTTTTTTTTACTTGTTTTTATCCTCGACAACGAAACAGAGATTAAGTGGGGATTGTTTCTCTTGGTTTAGTGTAGGACTGCCCCTTTGTTTGCAACTAATATATTTTCTGAATCAAATAATTAATAGTTTGTTGTTGGTGCAACAGCCAACAAGCATTTCACACCTGCATAGTTTGTCAAAACCATCTCATTTATGGGCAGGATCATAAAGAATCCCTTAGTTGTTTATTAAGCCCATACCTTACCTTCTGCCTGATTAGAAACAAGGATATCTATAAATATTCTTTATCTATAGTATTTTGTTAATATTATACCTGGCTTTTCCTTTGGTGCTCACGCCGAGTTGTGATCAGTAATTCCCAGTTACCAAGCAACAATAGCCTGAAGTGGAGGTTGGTAAAGGAACTATGAATTTATCATCGGAATTTGTGACAAATTCTTTATTTGGATCAGGGAAAATCTAAAATCAATTTTAAATTGACTTTCAAAATTTGGTATGCAGGAAGCACGAGCGGCTGGATGCCGTTCCTCTGGTGAAGCTGATAGATATCTTGAACAGAAAAGGAGAAGGGAAGCTGAAGACAGTGGTCACAGAAAGGAAAATTCTCAGGCTGGTCCAAGCAGTCAGGAAAGTCTCAATGTGCCAGTTTCGTCGGATTCAAATACAACATCTGCAGGCCACGCTAATTCGTCCTCGCTCACTGATTTGGATTTTGTCCCGTTATCTGGAGCAGATTTACTTTCTGAATCTGTAAGTATGCAGTTCTTCTTTCCTGCAAAGCAAAAGCAGTTTGGCATTGGGCTCTGCTTTGTTTATTTTAACCATAGAAAACGAAGCACTACAATGAAAGTCTGATGTAGTCTCTAGATGTTGGCAATCCATTCATCTGTTGAAAATAAGTCTTCAAACGTAATTCATACACAGGCCACCTTAATTCTCAGATTCGGTAAACAAAGACTCTTCATGGTATCTGTCTGATTATTATTTTCTGATTTTACTGCCTTATCTTGGCAGGAGAAACAACTGTGCCGTGAGATCAGGTTACCAGCCCCTCATTATCTCAGAATGCTGGAGTTCATGACAATACAAATGATGAGTGGCAATATTAATCAGAAATCCGATGCCTATTCCTTCTTCCAAATTGAGCATACAAAAATAGATAGGGTTTATGATATGCTTTTGAAGAAGGGAATGGTTCAACAGTAAGACATCTTGTAAACTCCAAATGTATTATCCATTTCAAATTATGGTGACATCCATTTGGCCTCCTTTACATGTCTTATTAACCAGCTGAAAAATCAACTTTATATTATAATTCTTGATGGGGTGGTGCAGATTGGATTTCTTTTCTACCCCAATACATGAGATACTAAGAATCATATTTAGAGCTTCTGTATCAGGATGTATTGATAATATGATTTACCTTCATGAATTGCAACCCTGTGATAATAGCCGATTTGATATGCTGCGAGTGAAAACATTCTTGGCCAACGTTTAACGAAGTTTTATTTTGATCATTCGATATATTGATCAACTAGGCTGTGATAGACATCATTTCCTACCCTTGACGACAACTGTGTGGTGGAGGAGTGGCCCGTTGATGAATTTAAGAAAAAAAATAGCATTCAAAATTGAACTCCATCAAGAAGTGCTACAATCATTATTCTATGCCTTTGTGGTAGAGGCAGTTTTGGAAATTTGCCATGTCAAAAAATCTGTGAGTTCCTTGCAGTTCGTGTTATTTTCCTTGGTCAAAAAATCTATGAATCGTGTATTTCAAGCAAATACCTGAACTGCAAGAAATATAAGAGGCTACAGTGTAGATAATGAAGCATCCATGAAATCTTCTGCACTAGAGAATGTTGCTTGCAGAAGAAGAGAAGCAACAAGGAATAATATCTTTCCATGAAGAAACTGGAGGAATAAATAATGGAGCTTGGATTCTGAAAGTGAACCAGAAGAAGAAGTTGAAGATAGTACAACTCTAGACAATGGTTCACTCATGGATGAAGGAAATTATGTAACGTAAACACAGATGAACTGAACAAGAGTTCGAAGAATTTATAAAGATGAAGAAATCAGAATTGAATACCTACAACTTCTAGTGTTGTTAACCTATTCTTCAAAGCAAAACAATAAACTTCACGAGTTCAAGGGGCTCCTCTTTGGACAAGCATCAATGAACTCTCCTCTTCTCTCACTGTATTTTAGACAATACAGCCCCCATACTTGGTTTTCCTTGTGTTTATTATCGGTGTCCCCCCTTTTCATTATTGTCGTCTCTATCTAGTTAAAATAGTGCAACGTGTAATGGAGACACTGAGATAGTCCCAAGTTTGGCAAGTTCAAACTTTATGAATCCTATGAATGCTTACCAGTAACTTCATTTACAGATAAGCAGGAGAAAGATCAGCCACAAGCCAGCAAACTGGAAGTTTCCATCTGAAAGTGAAGAAAAAACAGTTATAAAGTCATACTCTGCACAGTAGTTTTCCACTGTTCAGCATCACAGAATTGAGAACAACTTTTTTCTGTTGGAGAACATGAGATTGTTAATTGTGTAAAAAGGACCAGAAACTTATTATCCTTTGGTTGTCCAAATGATGAAATGGAGCATCAGACTATTGGACCGAACAATCCAACTTGAAGCCCGTAATCTTGCCCAACTCGAACAAATATTAAGGACCAATTAAACTATTCAATCAAAGAAATTGAACATCAGAAATATCCTTCGTTACAGAGGGAGAATTTTTTCTTCGATTTAGTCACAAAATGGACATAACAGCAATTGCAAGTAATATTAGAGCCAAAAAGAGATCTAGGGAGTGCACCATTACTAAAAGCTCAATGCAGACGGGGACGAAAAGCAAACTCCAGGTGCTGCCGGAGAATTAAAGGCAGTTAATAGTTTAAACAAGAAATACCCTTCTGGAGAAAGTTTCTTGAACTTGAAAAAGAGTTTGTCGGCTTCTCAAAATGAGATCATGGATTGCAATAAAAAGGAGAATGCAGAAACAAGCGAAAACGCTAAGTTCAGTATTGAAAAGTTTTAACAGCGATGAACTCAGAGACTCGGGGAACACTAAAATTATGGACAGTACTAAAAGGATAGTTATGATATAGTCTCGGGATTTTTGTACGACAGGCTTCAGAAAGAGTTCATATATTTCAGGAAGTTTTGCAAATCGAAAGAGAGTACTTTAAATGCTAAAAGTGAAGAAATCAAGGTAAAGTCCCTAATTGTCCCCATGTTTGAGTTCGTTCCATTAATATGCATGTAGTGTTCTAACGCTATGTTGATTTCAAATTCGTATGAAGAAGACTGAAACGCTAACAAGAGAACTAGAAGTAAAGTCGAACAAAATAAACAGAGCAACGATAAGAGAGATCGATGTTAGTAAAACCAATGGTTTCTAAATTATTTAGGAGGTTAGGAAAACCAACGGTTTTTCTATTTATTGGCGCTCCTAAATATTTTGGACGTTAGGAAAATGAATGGTGTTTTTTTCTACTTAATGGCAACATATTTAATTAAATTATATTAGCTATTTAATAAATATGGGCTAATTGAGTAGATACCAATATTGTTATAATTAGGGGATTATGGAAACTCTAATTGAGGAATATATAAAGACCTTTTTGGTTAAAGTCCCCAACATACCAAATCATACATAGTGTTCCTGCTCTCTATCTGGAAGAGAGACGACGGTCCTATTGAGAAAATAAGGCGATTTGGTTGAGGAAGATCACAAACCACACCCATTCGTCCGTGTTTATCAATACGTGATCGATTGTCGTAGTAATTCCGCAACATTTAACAATCCTTCATAATGGATCCAGGTATATAACCAGAATCCGTGAATCCTAATATTCTGGCATGATGTAGATCCTAGACTTTTGATTATTTTAATCTAGAATGTTTGCATCTAGATTTGATTTATATTTTTAACAATCGATGCATTGCTAGCAAAGATGGATCACAAGATAAGAAACAGAAGATCATCAAAAAGGTTTATATTTTTTCATTGGTCTAAACTTAAAACGATTTTACATGCTTTTACGGATCAATATACTAACCTTTTGACAGTTTCAATTGATCAGGATCATGAATGCTTCTTGAAATCGTCCCGTTCACTAGAAAAGGTCCTATAATTTAATATGTATAGATGCATCAAATTTGACAGTTGTTACTTATTAGAAATAATGTCTCAATCATTAGTGAATGTCAGGCTACAAGGCTGGTTTTTATGAATTTGGGAATGATATGTGATCACTCCATATTATGTGCCCGACCCGAGCACGCCATCCCGAGGATTAGTCCCTTTATTTTTCCCCAAATGTCGTGGCTTCCTCGTGTTTATACATACCCCGAGGAGCCAAGTCAAATGACGAAACCTTTTTACCCGAGAATGAGGTCTCACTGATCCCATTCTGAATGGGATTCTACAATTGGAGTCCTATTTCTATCCAAACACCCAAGAAACACCAGATTCACTAAACCACTACTTCCAATTGCATTAGAACTCTTGAGAGTCTCAACATTACAATCCTACTAGGAGTCAACTACCTACTTTTATGAATACATCACTCTCATCCATAATTAAGGTACGTTTTTACAGATAATTTACAATACATATTCTTTTCATATTCTCTCTCCGACTTAAGCATTGGAAGGGCGACGAGGACACACCTCAACGCCTTTGTTTCAGGTACCGGAAAATCTTGTTCGTGCTCATACTCAATCGTCAAGCTCGGATTTCAACAAGTGCGATTTTTGGTAGCATCAATATGTATCGAAATTATGGTGATATACGTGAATGTTACTCAATTCAATGTAATAATTCAAGAACGTATTTCTTAAATTTTCACCAAATAAGCATTGGGGGAAATTTTTTATGCATACACTGAACTGGGAAACAGATGATCAGCCTAAAAGCAAAACATTTTTTTTTATCTCTACATTGTGGAAAATTGATATAAAATCCTGAGAGAGCTGACAGGTTTATCTTACACCATTTGATTAAACTATGGTGAAAAATGCTTGACTGTACACTTCCATGGGAATTGGGATTGCAAGGTTGTATTCCCAAAAATCTTCCAAAANTGCTCATACTCAATCGTCAAGCTCGGATTTCAACAAGTGCGATTTTTGGTAGCATCAATATGTATCGAAATTATGGTGATATACGTGAATGTTACTCAATTCAATGTAATAATTCAAGAACGTATTTCTTAAATTTTCACCAAATAAGCATTGGGGGAAATTTTTTATGCATACACTGAACTGGGAAACAGATGATCAGCCTAAAAGCAAAACATTTTTTTTTATCTCTACATTGTGGAAAATTGATATAAAATCCTGAGAGAGCTGACAGGTTTATCTTACACCATTTGATTAAACTATGGTGAAAAATGCTTGACTGTACACTTCCATGGGAATTGGGATTGCAAGGTTGTATTCCCAAAAATCTTCCAAAAAAAAAAAA
>CAIGRL010153603.1:0-14011 GCA_903798325.1 Fraxinus xanthoxyloides
AAAAAAAAAAAAAAGGAAAAAGTAAACAGATACAAACTTGGGAGGTAGTCTCAAGATTAATTAGTGCCAATTTTCCTATAATTGTAATAATAAAATTTATTCCTCTCCTTGTTTTGTCCTATATATATTTGTCTTTTGCAAAGAATTGGATCACAACTCTCTCTGCGATCCCTTCTCATCAAGAAATTCAGAGGCGAGGATTGAGGTACACCACCAAGAACTTTTACATTAAACTTTCAATTTCTGGGCCCAAAGAAAAAGTAAAAGAAAGCATCATTTTCAAATGCAATTCCTTTTTGCATGAGCTGCATTTCTGTTGTTCTCCCTTTGACTGGATAGTCGTTTAGATTTCATTCTACTTTTATTGGAACGGTTGGGATCAAAATTTACTTTCACTTTGATTTCTATCAAATCTACGATTTTCGCTGCCAGTTCTCATCTTTTGCAGGGTTTGAGTCCATTTGTGTATTCAGAACTTGGGTTTAAGAGAAAAGAGTGAAGAATTTGATGGCCAGCAGGAATTTGGAGAAAATGGCATCTATTGATGCCCAATTGAGGCTTTTGGTGCCTGGGAAAGTGTCCGAGGATGACAAGCTCGTTGAGTATGATGCTCTGCTTTTGGATCGATTTCTGGATATTCTTCAGGATTTGCACGGAGAGGATCTCAAGGAAACGGTATGCTTTTCATTTTTTTAATATTTATACGATCATGATGCCAACTGTCTGATCTTGATATTGAGGACAGTTTAGATAGTAAATTGGTAATTCATTAATTCTTGGTTTCTGCCAAACTAATGTTGCTGGATTATTTGTATTGTGATAAATCTGCACCCCCTTCGACAACTATGGACAAGATTAAGGAAGAAAACAATGTTAAAATCCAACCGATTTATAATGGATAGAGCTTCCCAATATTGTGCATCAAACCTGCCATATGCTGCCGAACACCAGATTTTATGTTAATTTTGGTTTATTAAACTGTGTTTCCGGGCAGATATAATCTGCAAAATGGTTTTGGTTCTAGTCGCAATCAGCATTGATAGATCACGGTGTCCCTACAGTGTGATTTGACTAAATATATATCGTTTAATTGTCGTTCAATTTCACTAGTTTTTAGTGAATGTCGTATATGAACAATTTGTGGATCGATGCAGTAATTGCATTTTTAAAAATTCCTTGATAAATATAGGTACAAGAGTGTTATGAACTTTCTGCTGAGTATGAAGGCGGCAAGCACGATCCGAAAAAGTTAGAGGAACTTGGAAATGTTCTGAATAGTTTGGACCCGGGGGATTCAATTGTAGTTGCGAAAGCGTTCTCTCACATGCTTAACTTGGCCAACTTGGCTGAGGAGGTTCAGATTGCTTACCGCCGGCGAAACAAAAAGAAAAAAGGTGATTACACTGACGAAAGCTCTGCAACTACTGAATCAGACATCGAAGAGACTCTCAAGAGACTTGTAGTTGATTTAAAGAAGTCTCCACAAGAAGTTTTTGATGCATTGAAGAATCAAACTGTGGATTTGGTGTTTACTGCTCATCCAACTCAATCTGTTCGTAGATCATTACTTCAGAAGCATGGGAGGTTTGTTTTTCCAGATTTTATGTTTATTGGATTACACACTCAAGATTCATATCACTTGCTTGGTTTTTATAATTTCTATGGTCCTATAAAGAGCCTTCTTTGTGCTAACCTTTTCTAACTTCTCTTCATGATTCATCTTATCCAGAATTCGAGATTGCTTGGCTCAGTTGTATGCCAAAGACATTACACCTGATGATAAACAGGAGTTTGATGAGGCTTTACAGAGGGAGGTAAATACTGGGTGCTTCATTAGTTACTTTCTGCTACTTTAGATTATACGCATGGATGGATTAATATTATCTTTTGATCTTATGCTCCTGATATTCTTAGCAGTTAATCTATCCCTTTTTGCATCTTCAATTGCTTTTATGTGGAAATTTAGATTCCATCAATGTAACCCATGTCTTTGTAAAGTGAGAGTTTCTCAATCTACACATTCTTATTATCATATCAAATTTCACTTTCAAGTTATTGAAAATGATGTGGTAAAGGATTATCTGCATTTTTATGCCAGTTGTAAATCATAAAAGGACAATATGCCTTTCGAGATCTGATTGGAAGTTATGTTCCTTCTATTATGCAAATCAATTTTGAAGTAGTTTCTGCTTTCTATTGGAATGAGTGCATAAATTATATTGCAATTTTTAGGTTTTTTAGTTACAAGTTAGGTGCATCATTCTATATTTATATGAGATGTCTTTCTACAATGAATGGCTTTCATTCTCTTCTTAAACATTACAGTTCCAGTGCAAATCATCCATGCTATTTTTTTTTTCCTTTCAAATATATACATTTACACTTATATGGAATACACTAAATTAGTTGCCAGATCTAAATTACTTAACTCAAAACAGCATGCCTCTGTAGGCAAATGCCAATCCCCCACATGACTTTATCATTTCAAGGCAGATTAAAAGATATTCTGTGAAAACAGGCTTGTTATCTTCGATTAAAATTGAGTTCTTAATTATTTTCTCTGTATAGCTGTATTTGTCATGTAGAATGTTTTCTTTTTGAATGATTAACATTTTATGTGGTTTGAATCAGAGATTAGATCTTTGGAAGATTCTCCAGGAAACAGCTTGCTTATACTGTTGATTTTGTTCTCTCCTATATGATTGCAGATTCAAGCTGCCTTCAGAACTGATGAGATACGGCGGACTCCTCCTACTCCACAAGATGAAATGAGAGCTGGAATGAGCTACTTCCATGAGACAATTTGGAATGGCGTGCCGAAGTTTCTACGACGTGTTGATACAGCACTTAAGAATATCGGGATTAATGAACGCGTTCCTTACAATGCCCCTCTAATTCAGTTTTCTTCTTGGATGGGTGGAGATCGTGATGGTATATTCCTTATTGTCCAAGACAAATACCATCTATTATATAGTGTCACAAATTAGTTAGAATACAGGCAACAGAACATATCTGGTTGAAAGATTTAATTCGTGTTTAGATATATTTTATCATTTTCATACATTGTTGCAGTTGTCTTTTAGTTGTTATATATCTACGACTTTCTAACAATAAGACAGAATAACATTGTACTGTAATTTTGAAGAGACTTTGCATAACTTTTCCTTGTTTTTTAATGCTTAACATCTGTGTAAATTCAAATGCAGGCAATCCAAGGGTAACTCCTGAGGTCACAAGAGATGTTTGCCTATTGGCTAGAATGATGGCTGCTAAGTTGTACTATTCCCAAATAGAGGATCTCATGTTTGAGGTATTCAATAACTAATTTGTGGTAAAGTTTATCTGAAATTTTTTCGGCTTGTAGGCTGTAATCCTATATTATGTTCTCTTTTTTTCTAATTCCTATGCTCTTGCCAGTTGTCTATGTGGCGTTGCAATGACGAGCTTCGTGTTCGAGCGGATGAACTCCATGGATCCTCAAAAAGAGATGCTAAGCATTACATAGGTAATCTATGCACTCTCCAGTCAATATTAAATACAATTTTCTGATTCTTATCTTGAGACATACCACCTCTTCCTATGAATATGAATTTCAGAACCAGAGGCTAATTTAATGGCTGCTTTCGATATTTATTCTTACTCTGTATATAGAATTCTCTCTCTCTCTCTCTCTGGAGTTCAAAAATTGGCCCTTCTGTCATGCAGAATTTTGGAAACAAGTTCCACCCAATGAACCCTATCGTGTCATTCTTGGTGACGTGAGAGATAAGCTCTATCAGACACGTGAGCGTTCACGTCATTTATTAGCCCAAGGAATATCTGATATTCCTGAGGAGGCGACATACATCAATGTTGAGCAGGTATTTTTTCCTTCATCTTCCAAATTAACCACTGACAGGTTCATGTGCACCTATAGCATGCGCTAATCTTCCCATAACGACAAAACGTTCTCTAAAGCATGAAATTTTGAAGTAGTTTAGTTTCCACATATGCTTGTAACTCAATGTCTGCCTGGACTTGCACACATCTACACTTCTCTTGTTGCTGTGAATGCAAGCTATATATTATTCGGCGCTCTTGCATTTTGAGTTTTAGGTTCCACATAATGAATTTTTTACCCCAGATATATTAAAAAGGTGCTGAATCGATTTTTAAATTTTATGTAGTTCTTAGAACCTCTCGAGCTCTGCTATAGATCTCTTTGTGCTTGTGGGGACAGGCCGATAGCTGATGGAAGCCTTCTGGATTTTCTAAGGCAAGTTTCTACCTTTGGGCTCTCACTTGTGAGACTTGATATAAGACAAGAATCGGACAGACACACTGATGTCCTAGATGCCATTACCAAACACTTGGAAATTGGTTCCTATCGAGAATGGTCAGAAGAGCATAGGCAGGAATGGCTGCTGTCTGAACTTAGTGGCAAGAGACCCCTCTTTGGACCAGATCTTCCAAAAACTGAAGAGATTGCTGATGTTTTGGATACATTCCACGTCATAGCGGAACTCCCACCCGACTGCTTTGGAGCATACATTATTTCAATGGCTACGGCACCATCTGATGTGTTAGCAGTTGAGCTTCTACAGCGTGAATGCCATGTGAAGACCCCATTGAGAGTTGTTCCACTTTTTGAGAAATTAGATGATCTTGAAGCTGCTCCTGCTGCTGTTGCACGTCTTTTCTCCATTGATTGGTACAGAAATCGGATTAATGGTAAGCAAGAGGTTATGATTGGGTACTCAGACTCTGGCAAAGATGCTGGTCGACTGTCGGCAGCCTGGCAATTGTACAAGGCTCAGGAGGAGCTTATCAAAGTTGCAAAACAATATGGAGTGAAGTTGACTATGTTCCACGGTCGAGGTGGGACAGTTGGAAGAGGAGGTGGCCCCACTCACCTTGCTATATTGTCCCAACCTCCAGATACTATTCATGGATCTCTCCGTGTCACAGTACAGGGAGAAGTTATTGAGCAATCGTTTGGGGAGGAGCACTTGTGTTTCAGAACACTCCAACGTTTTACTGCTGCTACACTTGAACATGGGATGCGTTCACCTGTCGCCCCAAAACCCGAGTGGCGTGCACTTTTGGATGAAATTGCTGTTGTCTCCACAGAAGAGTACCGCTCAATTGTATTCAAAGAACCCCGGTTTGTTGAGTATTTCCGCCTTGTGAGTTAAATGGCGCATCATATTTTTTCTTTTTCTTCAAAGATAATCACTAACTCAACAATGTATAGCAGTTGAATGACGAAACTTCTTTTACTCATTATTTTAGGCCACGCCGGAATTGGAGTACGGTAGGATGAACATTGGTAGTCGTCCATCAAAACGGAAACCAAGTGGAGGCATTGAATCACTCAGAGCTATTCCATGGATCTTTGCCTGGACTCAGACCAGATTTCATCTCCCCGTTTGGCTTGGTTTTGGAGCAGCATTTAAATATGCACTCCAAAAGGACATTAAGAACATCAAAATGCTACAGGAAATGTACAACGAATGGCCTTTCTTTAGAGTCACTATCGATCTAGTTGAGATGGTGTTTGCCAAGGGAGATCCTGGAATTGCTGCTCTTTATGACAAACTCCTCGTTTCAGAAGATCTTTGGTCGCTCGGTCAGCATTTGAGGGCCATGTATGAGGAAACAAAAAGTCTTCTGCTCCAGGTAACGTCTTCAGAAAGTTGAAATTGTAAAGATTTGGTTTAATATTTCTTCATTTGATTGCTCTAAAACAACTGCTAGAGATTATGTTGATCGAGTTATTCCACACTGTAGATTGCTGGACACAAGGATCTTCTGGAAGGAGACCCCTACTTGAAGCAACGACTTCGTTTGCGTGATTCTTACATTACAACGTTAAATGTGAGCCAAGCTTATACTCTGAAGCGAATTCGTGATCCAAACTACCACGTGAAGTTGAGGCCTCATATCTCCAAAGATTATATAGAATCAAGCTCGGCTGCTGAACTCGTGAAGTTGAACCCGACAAGTGATTATGCCCCGGGATTGGAGGACACCCTCATCTTGACCATGAAGGGTATTGCTGCCGGTCTGCAGAATACCGGTTAAGTTTATTTTGTTTCTTTTTACCCTTTTGTATGAGAGACTTTTCGAGGTGGAAAAGTTAGATCACCTGGTCACTACTTGAAAACCTGCTTTTTATATCTATGCTAGAACATTGATATGCTGAATCCTATCAGATTTGATCAACGTTAAGGATCGCTATCTTGTACTTTAATAACAATGTTGCAATGGAATTTATCCTTTTATCTGCTATCATGCATGGTTGGTTTACAGAACAGAACAATGTAGGCGTCTCAAATTATGTAGGCTCGACCACGTGGGTTGTTGACCTTTCACGGGCGACCCACCAAACTGGAATGGAGGTTTCCATCGAGTTCGTGAATTCGACAATCGACCCATGTAGATGTTAGCTTAATGACCATCCACCGAACTGAACAAGGGCTAAATATAAATAGCAATAGGATAAGTTCCTGAAAACAATTTAGGACGTGTTCAGTCGTGCTTTAAATCCAATTAAAATTGAAAATATAATCGTTATGGTCTCACTCATCTAATAAAAGTCAACAATAACGACTAATTTTTAAATTTTAATCTGTACCGAACAAGCACTTTCACTTGTTTCTCAATCTCTATTGGATTGGCTTCCTAATAAAAAAGAATGTTCAACATCACTGCCTTTGTGAGTGTATGTTAATACATTGGGGACCAACACTGTAATTTTCCATTTCTATAAATCGTTCAGTGTTCTGAGACAAGTGGAGTTGAGATCAACCCGTCCAATTTTACTTTTAAAATCTACCAATCAACACCGATTTCCCCAAATACAAGTAACGAATCATTTACAAAATCGAAAGGCAAAACTATCAGATTCTCCACTCCAAATACAATCAACACTGAGAGAGAAGAAAAGGAAAGAAATTTTTAGAGAGAAGAAAAGGAAATGTCGCTAACGACGAGGCAGCGGCGTCCGTTGCCGACGGATATATACGCGACATCGTCCACGCCGTACACGAAGCTGGACAAGCCGGAAAAATCCGGCAGCGATGGCGAGGAGAAGGGATTACGATGGTTCCTGCCACTGGTGGCACTGGGGATGTTGAGGTACATGAGCGCCACATCGAACATCATACACGACTGCGACGAGGTTTTCAATTTCTGGGAGCCCCTCCATTTCCTACTCTACAAGTCCGGCTTCCAGACCTGGGAATACAGGTGTGTATCTACTTGTATGTTTTTATTTCACTTAATTAGTTATAGTTTATTGTTTGGAGCTGTCTATAGCTGTGGCTATATTGTATGGTGAAACGTATATGAAAGATGCACAGTATAGGTTGTAGTTTAACTTCTGAGTATAGGGTAAAGCTTACGATCTCCAGGTGGTGGATTTTGTTTGAAATACAAATTAGAATGGGGTACAAAACATTGTGAGAGTGAAGAAAGCTGCATAATATTGTTATTAGCTACTATATTGCCTAGACATTAGAACATTGCACAGACAGATTAATTTTTGCATCTTTTTAGGTTTAAGTTTTAAATGGTCAAAGTGCTGTCATACTATTATAAATCAAATTACCAATGGTTATTTGGATATTACAATGTAATTGCTACAATTGTCACAAGTAATGGCCTTTAGATAGCTAATGTTTCATTTAGTAAATACTACAATACATATTTAATCTTCCCTTTGTATGAGGCATTGTGTCTCCGTGGAGCGAGACGAAAGAATGGAGGCAGCCTCCAATCATAAAATAATTAAAATTTCTATAAAATGCATAATTACACTAATAATAATAAACCATAAGCATCTAAAATTATCCATTAATAACATTTCAATAAAATTAGAAAGTCTATTACATAAACTAGATAAACTAAGTAGTGCATAATTAATTATCAAAGCAGTAATTACATAGCAAGACCATTTGTCCAAAAGTAGAACTAAAAGTCAAATAAACGAAACAGCTGTGTCGATGACTAAAGAGTTTTATTTACTTTGAAGTTACACGTCTCTTGTCATTGGTCATATGCCTTCGTGAAGTTGGAACTTCACATTAGTGATTTAACTCATTATCTTCTTTTACTTGTAATTCTTTTCCTTTTTTGGGATGAGTTGTGTCTAAAACAACTCAAGAAAAAATGCTAGAAAAAAGCAGTCCAGAAATCCAAGGCCATTAAAATATTCCAGGATACAAGAGAAAGTAGGTCGCTCCTCAATGCTCTAATGCTTATGCTTGTGCTTTGAGGCATGTACTCAGTAAGTCTAGGCGCAAACCTTGACAAAAGACAATGCAAGTGTAAGTTTTGAGGCTCCTAATGAACCGTCTGATCCTTGCCTTGAGTCGCTGCTGAAAACATGTCACCTTGTCATGATGATGGCCTCGGGAAGGAGTTACGTTAGTGTCAATTCAGTAAATAATTTGTTCATTTAATCTTCTTCGTATTCCAGAATGTAGTCTATGCATGTATGCATATAAAAACAGCTCAACGTTTGCGAGCATCGCCAATTTTTTAATAATATTTTCTCATCAAATGCTTGGTCTCCTGCAGCTCGCAGTTTGCATTACGATCATATTTGTATATTCTTCTCCATAAATTGGCTGGTGGGCCTGCTTCCTGGTGGTTTTATGAAGAAAAAGTGAGATATTTCTGCCTGATCCTGAACTACTTTTTGCCGATGCCCCCACCCCGGTGGCCCTGTTGACCTCCTTTTTCTCTTTTCATTTCTTGATTCCGTGTGCTCAACAAGTCTACATATTTCAGGTGAAAGTCTTCTATGCAGTGCGATTTTTTCTTGGATTTCTCTCTGTCTTGGCAGATGCTGCCCTAGTTGTAGCCCTATCCAGGAAGTATGGAAAACGTCTTGCTTCCTATACACTCGCAATGCTATGCTTAGCAAGTGGCTGTTTCTTCGCTAGCACTAGTAAGTATGTCTTTTTAATTAATTGTTTCCTAATCTGTGCTCTTCTTCTTCTTTATAATTCATTGCTAATGCATTTTAATGTGACCACGAGGACCAATTGGTTGTACTCAGTTGGTCTTTCTTATTTTTATAAATAAGTTTACATTTTCCTCCCTTTTATTAACTTAAACATATTTTGTATGGACTTCAACTGCAGGTTTCCTGCCAAGTTCATTCTCTATGTATGCTATGTCTTTCTCTTCAGCGTTATTTCTTTTTGGGAAACCTGCCGCAGCAGTTGCTATTGCAGCCACTGGAGTCATTCTTGGGTGGCCATTCTCAATCTTGGCATTCCTTCCGGTTACATTTTATTCTCTATTTAGAAGGTTTAAATATGCATTTATATCTGGCGTTGTCTCTTCTCTTGCTCTTATGGTAAGTGAAATTGATTATTATAAACTTTTTGTTTAATTATAGTTGGCAATCCTATAAGATTAATGAATCTTATCCTGTATTTTTGCAATTTTCTTCAATTCTTCCTATGATATGCATATCATATGATAGATACTTCAATTTTATTTTTTTTCAGGCAGTTTCAGTTTATGTTGACTACTTCTACTACGGAAAGTGGACATCATCTGTTCTCAATTTGTTGATGTATAATGTCGTACGCGGTGGAGAGAGTCATTTATATGGCACTGAAGGGTCGTTGTTTTACCTGAGAAATGGCTTCAATAACTTCAACTTCTGTTTCATTCTTGCTCTGCTTTTCATTGCCATTTTTCCAATTGCAAAGAAGAAGTATGCTCCAGAGTTGTTGGTTATCATCTCACCTATCTATATATGGCTAGCTTTTATGTCTTTGCAGCCGCACAAGGAAGAAAGGTTAGATCAAAATTATCTGTCCACCCCACCCCACTCTAGAATAGAAAAATCTGTTCAATATTTTTCTCTCTATATTTGTTTGTTTTTATTAACTATAACATCTTAATTGTTGATCACTGGTTTGTACTATTCCTAGAGTGTTAAATATTATCATTACCATTATTTTTTTTCTCAAGGGATTACAATGACTATTAACATCTTCACTTTTGATCACCAGTTCATATTATTTCTATAATGTTAGTTAAACATGTAGAATGCCAAACTGTTTTCATCTCAAGTCATTTCTTCCACTCTAAAGATACTTGTATATTATGTACAAGTGAATATTAAGAAAGATGTCCCTTATCCAAACTTTACTGAAAAGCTATTTTTGCTTTATTAATGGATAAATGAGGAGAGTTAGTTCATATATCAGAGAATAAAAAGCTCATCTAATTACGTAGGGTTGGTATAGATTCTATGCTTTTACATTTGTGTTTGTAAAGTATTCATCAGACGTGAAATTTTCTTGATTTTGCAATTATCTGATGGGAGGTCTACAGTCACATGCATGATGCTCTACTGTTTGTGCCCAAATAATCTCTGTGCATCCATGTAACATGCTGCCCACATGCTAAATAATTGTGTTTCTTGATTTACTGCAGTAAGTTTTGCGAAGTTGGTCCACTTAATTTTCAGTTCTGTTTCTGCATAAATATCAGATTATAGGTTTAGGAATTCAGGAAATCCTAAAACTAGGATATCTTATTAATTTTATCCCATAGATTTATGAGGTCCAGAAAGGCAATGCATTTGGTATATGTTATCCCTGCCTCTTCCTGATTAGTTAGCGTAGACTGATGTGAGTGCTCGTGTGAATTGCACTGGTTTAAGTTGATTGATTTCCTAACAGAGTTAGTCAGGTCATCCTCTGCTATCTTTTTTGCCTCGCCTTTCTCCATCTTGGATAACTTCCTCTGGTAGATTTTGGGTGTTCATAGAGATATCTGTATGCCAGTCAGTGTAAAAGATGGAGAAAGTGAGCGGAATTGGATCTTTCCCTGTTGCTAGAATATGTGGGAACAGAATCACAGATAGATTAACATGCTATACCATTTTGTTTTTACACGAGAGTTCAGATGGGGTTTTCCAATGTACTTAGTGAAGTTCTCTATTGTCTGTACAAACATTTGATGCGGCAGTAGCACTTAATATTTGTGTGCCAGTTCCTGCTATGGAACTGCTTGGAGTCCACTCTAAAAATAATATCGGAGTGCTTTTGCATTTGCAATGCTAGTTTGCACCTGCCAGCTCGTGATTAGTCTTTGCCACATATAAAGTTGTCTTCGTTTTAGAAATCAATGGTTTTTGTATGATCTTACTTAACTCGAGATTGTAAAATGGATATGAACGAAAAATTAACTGATGATTCTTGTTATTTTCCTGTCCTTTTGCAGATTCCTCTATCCAATATATCCACTTATTTGTGTTGCTGCTTCAGCTGTCATTGAGAGCTTTCCAGATTTGTTTCGTGATAAATATAATCCCAATGATAATTCTCTGCTAGTTGTGGTAAAATTCCTAATTCCTGTAGCAAAGTTGTGTTGGTTGATGATCACTGCCACTTAGAACTTACTTTTGATTTGCATGTACAGATAGCAAAAGGTTTGAGACCTCTGGTACTTGGATTCATTCTGTGCGCTTCCCATGCCAGGACGTTTTCATTGATTAATGGTTATTCTGCTCCTTTAGAAATATATAAGCATTTGGAGCACCACGATGATGCAGGGACAGGTAAGAATCAGTGTTGCACTTCATTGATCTGTCTTGAAGGACTTTTGTTTACATGCCAACAGTACTAATATTTCTGAATTTTCCATGCCTTGGGCATATTAGATTTCGACTAACAGACAATGACTTAACTTTTTTGGGTACCATATGAATAAGAAAGTATTAAAATCGTTGCCTATGTTACTTCTTTTCTTCATTTTTTACTTGAGCTGAATGTTAATTTAACCCTGTTTTATGAGCAACCTTCTCTTTTTTACAATGTTAACAAGTAATGCAATTAGCTGGAAATTTGCCAAATTGTGCTAATTAGAGAATGTTAGTGACTGAACTGTTAACAACTCTATTGCCATGAGCTGAAACATTCAAAATTGTGCTAATAAGATAATGATAATGACCGAATTTGGTTGTTTTGAGAACATGCTTGTTTTCCTGATTTCCAAATACTTTTTTGCTTGTTGAGCATGTTTCGTGTTTTGTCTGAGGATTGTCACATTGGATGTGGAATCTGCACTTCCTCAGTGTGTCTGTGAATCATTACATTCATGGTTTTCTCATCCTATTAGTTCAATTGCATTTCTTATTACTATTTGGTTACATGTAACGTAGGTTCGACCGTTTGCATTGGAAGTGAGTGGCACCGTTTTCCATCGTCCTTTTTCGTCCCCGACTATGTGACTGAGGTTCAGTGGATAGATGATGGGTTCAGAGGTCTTCTACCTTTTCCCTTTAACTCTACGTTGGGTGGAACATCTGCAGCACCATCCTATTTCAACAACGAGAACAAGGCATCAGATCAACAATATGTAATTAATTTCTGCTCACTTTCTCACTAGTTAACTTCTTTTCTCTTCATTATATTTTAACTTCAAGCAAGTGAATCAATTTCGTTCTTTGTTTTACTTGTAGCAATGACTTGGAATTTTTTTCCCTCTCTTTTGTGCCAATAACATTGCAGCTCCAAGATCTTGAAAAATGCACCTTCCTCGTAGAGTTGCACCTCCAAAGACCTTACCTTCCTCGAGGGAGTGACTTGAACACATGGGAGGTAAAGATTCTCTCCCTCTGTATGTGTGCGTGGTGTGTATATATCTATCGGGGCGTGTGTATTCATTCAATGTATTCTGCTATAGGTGGTTGCAGCATTACCATATCTAGATCGTGAATTGTCACCTTCCAAGTACCGGTCATTCTTCATCCCATATCTATGGCAGCAGAAAAATGTGTTTGGCTTGTACAAACTACTTAAGAGAATACCGAGATCAGAGACATAATCTTCTACTATTTTGGGAAAAGAACTTCACGGCTGTTAAGGTTCTATCTCTACGAGGCAAAGAATTCTGACTTTTATTGAGGTTAATCATCTGTGAACTGGATTTTGAACTCGCGCTGTGACCACTAATTAGTTTTCAATTTTCTTTACCTTTATGTAGGTTACTTAAAATGTGAAATTTGCTTGCTATACTCAATTAGATGTGATACTATGCATACTTTAACTCGAGACTTGGTGGTTTACTCTCCAACGTTGTCATATTGTTAACGACATCAAAGTTGTGCAAACTTCAGTTGGAAACATTAAGCTTGTCTCTAGAAAGGTGCTTTTAAAAGTGACTTGATTATTTATAAAATGTTTATAAACATGAGCGAAACATCAATCATGATGGATTGATCAATTGGTCAGACATTGGGTTTGGTTTCCAATGGTCATCAGTTTGATTTCCTTCGGCGCCATTGAGGTGATTACATGGACGTAAATTTCAGGGCTTCGTGGTATTAGTTGAGTTGCGCACAAGTTGGTCCGGACATCCACGATTATCAATTTAAAAAAAAATAAAAAAATGAGCCAAACATAGAAGTCCATCAATAAGAGGCCAGGTTTTGATAAGTTTGCACCATATAATGATTATATTTTATATACTGTATTTTATAAATTTATATTTTGTTTACAAAGACACATTTTTTTGAATTATTTACAAATGTCATTAAAAATATACCTTAATTGATAAAAATATCTTCAACTAAAATAACAAATAACATCCTATTATACTAAATTATATAACCTTTAGTACGCATATTTCTAATTATTTATTTTTCATTAATTTAAAGGATTTTTTTGTATAAGATTTATAAAACTCTAAAATCAAATCAATAAAAATTAATTTTAATAACTTAACAAGATATTAGAAAATACTTCACTCGACTTTTCCGATATTATGAGAACAATTAAAATTAACAAAATTTGTTCAATGAATAAAAATTAAAATCAGTCAATTGAATTTTAGATGTAATTTTGTAGCAAAAGAACAATTTCTTATTCATTTTAAGCTGGAGAAATTTTGCAACTTAAAAAAATATTAAGAATGCATGCATAATTTTATTAGTATGGATGAGTATTTTTTTTTTTTCAAAAAAAAATAATAAAGGAAGGAAAAAAAAAAAAAAAAA
>CAIGRL010153617.1:0-20816 GCA_903798325.1 Fraxinus xanthoxyloides
AAAAAAGTGACACAAATTCAATAAAAATGACAAAAATTCAAAAAATATTGACGCGCACTTAAAAAAAAAGTGACATATTCATGACAAAATAAAAAAGTGACAGATAAATTCAAATGGTGACACTAAAAAAAGTGACGCGATTTTTAAATTAAAGTGACAAATAATAAAAAAGACAGAAATTTTTTTAAGAAAGTGATAAACATTCAAAAAAGTGACTCATCATTTCACTTAAAAAAAAATGAAATTTGACTTATTTAAGGGCTATGTTTATTCACTCTTCCGGTGATTTTTTGTTATCTTATCAACGTAAACATACAAATTTTGAAATATATCTTTATAATTTAAAGTTAATAAATGATTAATTCATAATTACAAGTTGAAAATGCCCGCAAGAAATGAACTTAATAATCATGGTTTAAACGTCATAAATTTTTACATTGACATTGATTTGAAAAAAAAAATCATAATTTTACGTTTAATAATTTATGGAAGATAATTTTCTATTTTAAATATCATCCATAACATATTTACGATGATTGTGTTGCAAGCTCCTAACGAATCTTTGAATAGCTCAAAATGGAAAACTGTAGCATAAAACACATCATCGAACGAAAATATTTTAATAATAATTTTTTTAAGAAGAGAAAAAAATTAGATTAGAGGGAAGGAATGCCCGTGTTTCCGGATGAATTTGAGCATAGCATAATTAATATTGTAATTAAAAATATAATTAACTTTAAGTGTATTATTCTAGTTATTTCATTTTTTAAAATAATGGGCCTAATTATCCCTTCGTCGTTCAAAAGAGTCTTTAAAAAATAGTCATAGCCCTGTTTGGCCCACATTAAATTTTTCATTCTCATTCTTCTACTCATTTTCAACCACACATTCTTCAATAAAATAATATTTTCCATCACATCAATAACATTTCTTTCTTTTTAAACAACAATACATGACATTATATTATTAAGCCCCCGTTTGGCCCACATTAAATTTCTCATTCTCATTCTTCTACTCATTTTCAACCACACATTCTTCAATAAAATAATATTTTCCATCACATCAATAACATTTCTTTCTTTTTCAACCACACATTCTCCATCAATTTACTATTTCAAAATACATTCTTCCAAAATAATATCCATCAAACACACTCATAGAAAGAAATTTAAATGGAAAACCTAATAGCAAACTAAGTCATCAATGTTAAGTGTGATGAAAATTCATATTTATTTGTCATTCGGAAAGAAGGATAAATATGAATGTACGGAAAAAAATTTACAGAATTTTTACGTATTCTCACATGGGTGGGTTCCATGGGGGACCCATGATAATAAAAAAATGGCCAAAAAAATCCAACCCACTCACCCACCTACCCACCCACGCCTATTACCTGTACCTCAAGTAGAACCTTGGAAAGAATCATTGACAACAACATATATTGTAATCACTTACGCTCAAGTTTACTAATTGCCGACAAAAAAACATTTATTTTGTATTAATTTTTTTTATTTTTAAATATTTTTCTTCAGTAAATAAAGATATCTTTATTAAAAAAATACTTTTTATTTATAATATTACAGCTGTTATTTTATTCCCAACTATTTTTTTTCCAGTACCATGTAAGTTTATATTCTATTTACTTTATTTATTGATGATATTTCTATTCATAGATTAAATATGTCAAAATATTTACTTGTTTTAATATTACAATTTAAATATTTTTTTTTCAGTAAATAAAGATATCTTTATAAAAAAATACTTTTTATTTATAATATCACAACAGAACAAACGGCACCTAGGCTTCGTACCCCGAGCGCTTGGGCTCCCCGACTTGGCGCTTAGACGCTAGGTCTTGGCCTTTTTTTTTCAGATTGTTTTCTCCATCTCAAATTCTTCTTCAATTTCAATATCAATTTCCAACTTCCAAAATAGAACTTCAACTTGACATATGACTTCAATAGCATTCCAAATTGAATTCTCATTGACGTACACTTCAATTAAAAAATTTCAATATTTCGGGTCACACACAAAATTCCAACAATCTCCACCTTGACATGAATTCCATTCACGGAATGAACATGCCTTTTCAACAATAATATAAAAAAAGTTAATTTCTCCAACAAAACACAATACTCCACTTCTTCCAATGAATACAAGCACTACTCTTGTAAAATTATCTCAAATTCCAAAATCATAATAATTTTGAATTAACCAAAATGAGTTGTAACACACTCCAAGGTAGAATCAATACCAAATGCTTTTAACTAAGGCCCATTGCTAGATTTTATACATTCTACTCCATTTAAATCACACTCAACAAAATCATCATCCACATACCATTTTTCATTGGGTCCGTCCCTAGCAATTGAATACAATGACACCACATGTGATGGTGACAAAGCGGCATTATCCATATCTCTTGAACTCCACTAAGTAGTATTCTTCAAATCCGACCTTTACGAGCTCCTAAATGTATTGTACCAAGCTGAATTTCCACCACGGTACTAAACTTGTATTGAGTAACTCTTCTAGGTTCTACACAACCCTACAAGATGTATAACTGGGGCATTTTCTATCCCTCCAATACAACTGACACCCTTACAAACCTTCAAAACTCAACATCCACCTCCACCAAAGAACTTATATCCTTTTGAATGAAGGATATACAACGAGATTAGATTCTTCTTCAAATCCGGAACATATCGAATATAGCCAATTGTTCTAATTGTTCCATCAAAAAGTTTCAATCTGACCATACCAATTCTAGCACCCCGACAAGGTGTGTTGTTTCACATAATCACGACACATTTAGAAATAGTTTCATATATAGCAAACAAGTCCTTATTAGGACACATATGAAACACACATGTTGAATCAAGAATCCAATCATCTTCCGGTTTAGACTCAATGTCAAAAATAGTTAAAAGATCTACATCACTTACAACGTACTCCGCGAGGTCTGCTTTATCTGACATATCTGAATATCTACTTGCAGTCATCCTTTCTTCTGAAATTTATAGCAACCATTCTTTAAATGCCCCTTTTTGCAGTAGTTACAAATCTAATTACTGAACTTAAATCTCGATCCGCCCTTTCCAGAACTACCATGCCTTATCCATCTCTGGCCTCAGAACCTAGATGCTTCATCTTCTCTTTTGAATACAAAGTATCATACATCTCCTCTATGGTGAGAGTATCACGACTATACAAAATCGTGTCTCTAAATGAAGAAAACAAAATGGACAATGAATACAATATGATCAATGTCAAATCTTCTTCATCATACTCTACTTCCAAAGTTTCCAAATCAGCAATTATCCTCCTTCTACCATTCGATGAGAGTATAAACGCTACTTAAGGTTTAACTTGCTTGTCAGGTTTTTAGTCATGCACAATTGCTCAAACTTCAACCATAAAGCAGCTGCTGAATTCTCTTTCAAAACGTCCTAAAGAATGGTATTCGATAGATGAAGATGATTGTGACAAACTGCATTCTTATCCTTTCGTAATTTCTCCTCCGCGGTCAAAGTTGCAGGCATCTTGTCAATGCTCAAAAACGCATCATCCAAATCCAGTTGTGCGAGTACTGCAAACATCTTAACCTGCCATAATGAAAATCTAGTGTTTCAATCCAAAAGCTGAATATCATACTTCATAGAAGTCATTACAAACAAAAAACTTCTAACAAATCAACATTGTGCTCTTGCGGAACTGATGAATCTAAGCTCTGATACCACTTGTTGTAAAACAAATAACATACCAAAATCGCTATGATACCACTTGTTGTGAAAGAAACCATCGAATTGAGATGTTGAAGTTATATGTCGTAATAATAAATTATTTGATCAAACAAAAGAATTATAAAAAAAAAAAGAATATGACAAAGAAATTAAGATATTTTATTGACTCAAAAATAATGTAGAAAGTGAGAAGATTACAATGAATCATATAATTCTAGTAATCATATATCTCACATTTATCAAATTGTATAGAAGAGTGTAACATTTATATGGAACATGTAGGGGACGTCCAAACCTTTTAGGAGAGTTGTTGATAAAGTATGATATCAAAAAATCGAGTCCAAAATAAAGAAGGAATGAAAAACGCGAAAAAATCCGAACAATACAAGCGGTGCCTAGGCATCGTACCCCGGGCGCCAAGACATTGGCGCTAGGTCTCAGTGTTTTTTTTTTTTCAAATTGTTTTCTCCATCCCAGATTCTTCTTCATGTTCAGTACCAATTTCCAACTCTTAGTGGGCTTCAAAAATGGAATTTTAACTTGTCATAAAATTTCAATAGCATTACAAACTGAATTCTTATTGACACGCACTTCAATTAGAATTCTTTAATACTTCAAACACTTCAACAAAGAAATTCGGGTCACACCCAAAATTGCAACAACATATACAATAAAACTAAGCCCTTGTCCGATGAGTATTAAAATCAGATTTTTAATAGATTATGATAAAAAGTGGTGGATCTCATGAAATATGTGATTAAAATTTATTTTTTTATTTTAACTTAAATTTAAATCAAGATTTAAATAAATACCAATCATGGGCTAAATTTTATCCTCGCTCGTCGAGCTGAACAAAAGAAAAAAAATAACAAACACGGATTATCTATTTTGCCCTTGCACCTAATATTTTGTGGGTTCCAACTAAAAAGATTAAAACGTTTCTTATTTGTTGTTGCTTGAATTCTTTCTAAGTTAATGTATTGTGCTATTCTCTAAATTTTTTTTGTTTCAATTAGTTGTATATGTCGACTTATGGAACCTGGATATGGAGTTGGCTGGAATTGAGTTTTCGCAGGTGGGGTGCCAATGGAAATTAATTAGGCGGCAAATTTTCAGACAAGATCTTTTGTTGCCAATTAGGGTTGTTGGGATGGCCCATTTTTTACCAAAAACTGAGTGGGACTTTTGCATAATTAACTTGGCAGTGAGTTACAACTCAATGCAATTTTGGGCACAAAAACAGGATACACTAGCAATAACACATTTATTATTGACTTATTGTGCATGTGTGCATGAGCTAATACAAACAAAATTTCAAACCTAAAAGTAATGTGATATAGTGACAAATTGCAGAAGATATTTGCAATATTATCACCACACACCTAACAAGACAATTTGCAAGCAATGTGTGTCACAAGAAACTTTTTATTTGTGTCGGGAATTTGGACCAATTTTTGGATTTGTCGAAATGTCTTATTTTCATGAAATCTAACATCGTCCTCTTTTTTAGACAGAGTAGTTATAATGTCATTATATTTTTCTTTTGTTACGTTTTAGTTATTTTAAGGTCCTTAGTCTTTGCATATTGTCACACTTATGCCAACATTTTTCATCGTATTCCTATCATTAACCCTTTGTTAATTTGCAAATTTATTTCACGATGACAGTTTTTGTCTAAAAAGTGTTAAAGAGGCATAAAAACGCTTATTTGCCCATCACAGTTTTAAATAACCAAAAGAAAAAAAATATATATACAAAATCATCATTTGGGACAATGAAAAAAGTTGAAGATAAAAGTGCGACAATACATAAAAAGTTGGAGACCTTTAGTGCAATTAATATGTGGTGCAATAAAGGTAATCTTTAAGGTCACACATTATCTCTCATGCACAAACTTTCATGTACATCTAGGCCTGGTCACAATTTGTTTTGAGTCAAATTGAATTCAAATACAAACATTCACGATTTGTCGATCTTCAGTTAGGCGCGGGCAAGTTTCAGAGAGAATTGAATCATGCCAAGAATTACTAGATATTTTATAAATTAAGCTGTCGAGTTCAAAAACCAAACCGGAACCAAACTTTTCGACTTGGTTCGATTCATACCGTAATAAAATTTTAAATTTTAAAACAACACAATACTAATCTAACAAAGTAGGTTTCATCTTAGTTCTAACAAAATAACAAAAATATTCCAAATTTAAAAAAAAAATAAAAAAAATTGTCTAATAAATATGTAACCAAACATGTTAACTATCTCACAAATTTGGATCATGGTATTTTACGACCGGCATAAAGTTTTATCCATTTTAGTAAACTCATGGTGGTCGGAAAAATTATGACGTTCAATTCGATTTTTCATTCTGGATCTCAACCTGGAATCAAACCAAACCTTTTGATTCTTGGTTCTAGAATCAAGCTAAACATTTAGTCTCTTAGTTCTAATATTCATTTACCAATTTAAATTTAGAATAAATTTTAGTATGCACTTCAAAAATGTTTTCTATTTTTTTTTTTCCCAACAAACTTTTAATGATTTCTCATAACCTCTTATTTAACATAATTCTTTTATATGTTAATGGTAATTAATTCAAATGTGATTTGAATAATTTAAATTGTGGTGTATTGAAATTTGTAAATTATTAAATGCAATTATTGTTAATTAAGAATAGAGAATTTTTAAGCATTCATTCTCTAAAATAAATATATTTTGTATTTAGAGAATATTTTGGAATTGTTCTAAGTGAGTATAAATGATCTCCAAGTTTCACCTCGAAAGAGTCCCTATCTCACCAACAAATTGGTATGTATCTTTAGAAATTCAAATAGGTGGGGGACTATGCAAATTCCCATTTAAGAGTAATTAAGACATGAAAGAAAAAAAAAAATCTAACAATTTTCCCTCTTGAGGGTGGAACCCAAACACCTTCAAAGTCCTCAAATGTTGGGCACAGAGGGAGAGAGAGTCGTCAATTTAGAGGTCTTTATATGGTTTCAATTTTCAAAATTATACAATATATAAGTGATTAAAATAGCTAAGTGGGATACACATAATTCATCGATTCAATTTTATTGAAAAAAAAAATTAATTATAATCACTTTTTTCCCCGAAACAAAGAATTTTTTCTGTTACACTAATAATTTAAGTAACGTTATTGATGTTAGAGCATCAATATATGTAACCGCACTTTATAGATTGAATTAAATGAATTATTTAACTTTGCATTTAAACAATATCATGTAAACTGATGCTTAGCACCGGTACTCTTTAAATAATTAGGACTGATAATGACATTTCCTCTACAATAAATAATTCCCTCCAAAGTCAATCATTTTGCATCTACAATTTTTCTTTGAAAAAATATCTCATTTTCTTCCGAACTTGAATTCATCCTGTTGAATTCAAAACCCGGGCCCAACTGAAAGTCGACGAGTCAAATCATTGAGTCACACTCCACTGTATTGAGGTCTCTGGCCATTATCCCTAGAGGAAAAAGATGAAGGGTCCCGCAAACAAGAAATATGAAAAATTGGGTCCCACTATTGTCGGGTGGTAACCCGATTGGGTAACATACGGATTGTGACCCGGCAGACCATTAGGCATTAGACATATAAATGTGGGCACACCGTATGTATAGATGGAGCCAATACATGGCTGAGTCACGGTCCTTGGTGGGCATGATTGAGCCGAGACAGGCTTGGTTGCTAGCACCATTTTTAGACAGTGGTGGACACTGACTGAGCCAAGTCAGATTGCGGTTTACAATATATGTGGCATGATTGATAGGTCCAATCGAATAGCATTTGCTATAAGACAAATTATTCACGAGTGAAAAAGTGATTCAAAAGTAGCCGTTCGCTTATTTGACAAACTACGTACGTTAAGGTCGATTTTCTTTTCAAGTGAATGAATCTATGCAACTAAAATTTAATTGGGAGTAACTCTCCCAAGTCGTCACATCTACAAAAAAAAAAATCTCTAAAAAATGGTATTTTTCTACTGCTGCCATAACAATGACTTGTGAGAAATCATCCTCAAATTTAACTTTCATAACAGTCCATCTTTCTAGTGGGGTGACGACATAAAATGAGTACTTTCTATTTAAAATAACTCTCTTCAAATCCTCTCGTCTATAGTAGAGGTCTCTCAAGAAGATGTGGCTTCTCTAGTAGCACGGTTCCAATAATTTGTGAGTTCAACTCATAAAGAGGGATAGTAAGTTGTTACAACATTGACGTCCAAATGAAGATTTGGGATATTGTCATGTCCATGATTGCCCCTCTTTAGATCTCTACTTGTGATTAATACAAATCATTTTAGTTTGCCATTAAAAGAAAATTAATGATATAATGGGTGATAGCTTTACGCAAACTAATGCTATCATTGGCAAGAACTATTGCTCAATGTGCTCTCATATTCAAGTGAATTGGCTTTGTTGTAGTAAATCAAGTTGCAAAAAAATAAATTCATGATACTCTTAATTATTTCACAATATATTCATAAGGCATGCTTCAAAGTTGAATGTATGAAAAGTGCCTCTTAGCAATTTCCAAATGATGAGTTTGAAAAAAAAAAAAGGTAGAAAATATTTGGTGTGAAGAGTACCTAACTCGATTAGACATAACATCAATTTGTTCGAGGAACGTTTGACTCTTGCAAAAGCTAATATATCTCGAGTTAATGGATTATCCAACGTTACAAAATTTGGGTATGCTAGTTTTGTTCACGAATTGGTCATCTTTGAGCTCGTGAACGTATGCTTGAATGAGTTGATCAACTTCACTATGTGCCACACACAGACAAAGAATGTTAGAGTTCATCATCCTTTGGCGATGTGTATGAACACTCTAGGAATAAACCTAGATGTTGCCAAATTATATGTTTGTCAACAAGGACATATTAGCGTGTTATAAATTCTCATATAAGACATGTATCATTTGACACCACTAATATTATGTAACCTACCTTGATGCAAAATCGGGGACTTATTCATACCTTACAAGGTTGTTGCAATCATTAATATGTTAAAACAATACAATTAAGTACATTAATATGCAAGATAATTGTAGGTTTCACATGGAAATGTCATGCTTAAATGATTCCTACGTTTCTTGATCAATCAATTGGGCCACATAAATTATTTCAGCCTCACAATTTGCAGTCATTGATTTTGTTATAAATATCTTGGACCTAGAGATTGTATAAATATAGGGATATTACAAAAATCCAATGCAAATATTTACACACACACACATTCTTTAGAAGAAGAAGAAGAAAAAATTATGTTGTTTTACTCAATCTGGAAAGAATTATGCTATTTCAAAGAAAGTTTGGCACAATATGGCCATGTCTGGTAAAAAAAAAAATTCCAGCTTTGAATCAATTTTTCGACCGTTATTACACAAAATGCGGGGACCGGCATCTCACAACAAAGTCCACTATCACGGCTGAAAGGTTAGAACTATAATTAAAATGAGAAATAGGCTCCAATAGACATGTAACTTTCGATAGAGAACGGTTCTCAATATATTAAAATGGTATCTTTCGACTGTAACTGGTGCAATGGACTAAATATTACTAAAGAAGAATGGGAGGAGCAAAATGGTTTGTTTTTATGCACAACTCACTAGAACTCGATATTGTAAATTGGGGAATGTGTTGACATTCATTCAAAGTCGAAAAATAGTATTTGATCCCTAAAGTTCAAATGAGTATTTTGATATATCAAAAAGACTCAAAACAAACGAGTGAGTTTCAAAATTAATGTTCTTAAAAGAACATTATCATACAATGTATATTAAGGGTAAAACTTCGCATTGCTTGTAGTGGATTCACATGACATGATCTAGAACTAGCGATTCCACTCGCAAGGGAAAAAAGCGTACTGATAACCCACTCATTCTAAGTATACAAACTTGGGTACAAAGCCTCCCTCGCTTCTTTTCTAGACGCTTTTTTTTTTTCGTATTCCTAAACGATTGGATTTTTTCGTTCATCTCTTTTGCCTTCCCTAGGCGCGCTTTACTAGTTCTTTTATTTTAAAAAAAAGTTTTTTATTTTACTTTAGCTTATTAATTTTTTTATTAAAAAAAAACTTTTCATTTGACTTTAATTTCAAGTTTTTAAAAGATTTGATCGGTACAAAAGTTAAAAATAACTTTACATAAATAGTTAATTAAGATTTATGCTATAATGCTATGTACATTATATAATTATGATCTTAAGACTCATTTTTTTTAAACTCCAAAAGCATGTATGAAATTCCTATAAATCTATTAAGCCTCTGTTTGCTACACATTAAAGTTTTCATTCTCATTCTTCTACTAATTTTCAACCACACATTTTTTAATAAAATAATATTTTTTCATCACAGCAATAATTGTTCCTTCTTTTTCAACCACACATTCTTCACCGATCTATTACTCCAGAAGACATTTTTCCAAAATAATGTGGATCAAACGCACCCTAAGTAGGAGTTCTTTAGTTGAAAATTGAAATTATAAAAAATATTCTAATTTTTGTATTTCGAAAACTTGAAATTTGTATAATTGATCGGAATTATTGAGTAAATATAGTATTTTATAATTTTAGGTATTCGATATATATTATTTTAATTATTAAAAGATTTTTTAAAATGATTAAAAAATTAAAATAATATTAAAAATAAGAATTTTTTTTTTTTACGCTTAAGCCTCGTCTAAGCTCACTTAAACTCGTAAAACTCGAAGTTTCGTCTTCATGTCTAGTCACACTTTATTTTTTTTAGAACATTGCTCGATAGTATCAACTATCAAGGTCCAAATCATTATAATATATCTTTAAGACATGAAATATAACTCGATAAAATACCATCCATACTATTCTATTGTCATTAATTTATGAATTTTCCCAAAAATACATATATTTCTTTGAAATGATAAAAATGAAAAATATTTCCCTCAATCCTATTAAAATAATTCAAGAGATGGTGGAGCCTATATTTGGCTCATGTTATAAAATGTTTATCAATACTGAAATCACTTTTTATTCATACTTTTCGAAAGATTCAAAAATACACCACTCATTTCGATTTAAATCTTTCCGAACATGAAAAGGAGGGTATTGAATGCATGGTCCTCGTGAATTAATGCATGAACGATCGCATTGTTATTTTATACAAATATAAGGGCAATTCCGAGGGAACCTTTTTATATATTCTGAACTTGAGGCCAATATCCAAGAATAGTTAAAGCTTATCTTTCAATAGTGATATACATAATCTTTCACTCCTTTTTTTTTATCTGTGTCTCCAGCATTTTTCATTGCTTTTCCATATTCTTTTCACAAAGTAATTATAAACCACAACAATTATACTGTATGCTTTTCCACTTTAACTTCATATGTGTGTGACTATATACATATACAAATACACACACATTCATATACTTACATTTGTCTTCGTTATCCGGCCTTCGTCAATTGGATCATGAGAACCCTTGCTTACTATTCAGACACTACCGGTTGCTAATGAGGTACACTCCAGCAACTTTACGTCCAAATTTCACTACTGAAGATTCATATCATAAGATTTGATCTTTCACTAGTACTTAAAGACCAATTATGATAAACATAAATGTGCAGAGTACAAAGTTAAAGAGTATAAAATGGTGTTTGACTGGTCTAAAGAATGGTGCAGTAAATTTTTGCTGTGGCAATGATGAGAGAGAGGGACACAAAATAAGGAAGTGGAGGTCTATTTTCTCTCATTCCCTGCACGCTTGCAATAAAAGCTTCAAGACCCAGAAAACTTATCGCTCTAGGACTTCACCAAAAACAGTAGCTTGTGAATTCCCTGGGAATGATTGGCAGTTATTTTAGAGTACGAGATAACCTTAAAATTTCTGGTTGTGGTCATATTTTATTGTCTTTCCTAAATTCAGCGACATATTTATGTGTCCGTGTTTTTAGGCTATCTTTTTGTGTTCAAGAAAAGTCTGTTCTTATTTACATCTTCTGCTTCAAGTTTTTCAAAGGTTGGTGGGTTAATTGAGTATAGGGATATAAATAAAGGAAATGTTGGTGGTGCTGGATCTCACTCGGACGATATATTTTCACTTGCAGCTGGAGGTGGAACGTTTTGAAGATTTTATTGTCCAAAAAAGCGAGAATTTTTACTGTCGAGAAGTTGTGTTTTGGCTGAATCTGCCATGTTGCTGTTCGTCTGGTAATTAACTGAGTTTAAGAAACAAAAAACAAGGTTGAGAAATGAAGTTCATGAAACTTGGATCTAGAGCTGATACTTTCTACACTACTGAGGCTGTCAGGTAATTTTCTTGCTTTATCTCTACTACTTTTCTAGGAACTTTAAATATATGGTGTGAATCTTTTGTGCATGTGATCAAAAAGATGTTGGACACTTTCTCTTTGGTCGCAGCTCGACCTGATATTCCTACTATATATATTAAGAGTTTCTATAGGGGCCGCGTTTTAGTGTGAGGGGCTTCTTCGTTATAGCGAGAACCCGCAGTGACGAATGGACATATCTTCCACATTCGAAGTAAATCATTGTAAAGCCAAGTGTACTTAGTTCGTTTTTCTAATTGCTTTTCTGTTTATTATTGCTCGTGAAATTAAGAATTAGACCTTTCAACCATACCAGTGGAGACCAAGATTTTGAATTATTGATGCAGGTCTGTGTCATCAGAGGTTACAAGTGATCTAATAGTTCAAGTGAAAGGAAACAGTTATTTACTTCACAAGGTATATTTCTAACTATTTTGTGTGTAATCTGTCAAATTAGAGACAAAATTTATGAATAGAAATTGCAATTCATATGGAAAATATAATTCTTCGTTGTTCAAGAATTTGATTGTCTTAAGTTTTTCGATAACACAGTTTCCCCTGCTGTCCAAGTGTTTGCGGCTGCAGAGGTTATGTTCCGAAATCCCCAAAACTTCACAGCACCAAATTGTTCAAATCCCTGATTTTCCAGGAGGGGTTGAGGCTTTTGAATTGTGCGCTAAATTCTGCTATGGCATTACGATCACTCTTAGTGCCTACAACATTGTATCGGTTCGATGTGCAGCAGAATACCTTCAAATGACCGAGGATGTTGAGAAGGGAAATCTAATATATAAACTCGAAGTGTTCTTCAATTCTTGTGTACTTCACGGGTGGAGGGACTCGATTATAACGTTACAGAGCACGAAAGCCTTCGGTGTATGGGCCGAGGACCTTGGAATAACGAGCAGATGCATTGATGCTATAGCTTCTAAAGTTCTTGCACACCCCTCAAAGGTGAGTTTGTCACGTAGTTACTCAAGAAGGGGTCGAGATGATATATCGTGTAATGGATCAGAGAGCCTGATACATAAACCTACTACGAAAGGCTGGTGGGCTGAAGACATAGCAGAATTAGGCATAGATCTTTATTGGAGAACAATGATAGCCATTAAATCCGGGGGAAAAGTTCCCGGTAATCTGATTGGTGATGCATTACGTATTTATGCATCCCGTTGGCTACCAAACCTATCAAAATACATGAACATCGAGAAAGAAATAGAATCTGATCACGAGTTGGATTCTACTCAGGCGATAACTTCAAAACATAAGCTGCTATTAGAATCAATTGTTAGCCTATTACCAGCGGAGAAGGGTGCAGTTTCGAGTAGTTTTCTTTTGAAATTATTGAAGGCAGTTAACATAGTAAAAGCTTCTTCCTCTACAAAGATGGAATTGGCAAGAAGAGTTGGAATTCAATTGGAGGACGCCACTGTTAATGATTTGTTGATTCCCTCTTTATCGTACACGAGTGACACGATATATGATGTGGATGTAGTCAGGACGATATTAGAGCAGTTCATGTTACAAGGGCAGAGTCCCCCTACGAGTCCTCCGAGAACCCGAAGGAATTTTGAAAGGCCAAGGTCTCGTTCGGCAGAAAATGCTGACTTCAAGTTTCAAGAGAGCCGGAGATCATCATCTGCATCACATAGTTCCAAACTCAAGGTGGCAAAGCTCGTCGATGGATATCTTCAAGAAATAGCCCGAGACGTAAATATGCCTCTATCAAAGTTTCTTGCAATTGCAGAAGCAGTTCCAGATTTCGCAAGGCTCGAACACGATGACCTTTACAGGGCTATTGATACATACCTCAAGGTAAAGAGACAACACTTCTCTCAACTTTCTTGAATGACTGAGGGTCTGTTTGGAATAACTTCTACTACTGCTTTTCCTGGAATAACTTCCCGGGAAGCCACACTAAATCAGCCTTCTCTACAAGTTCTCTTAACCAAACAAATCACTTTCAGAAAATTATTCAAATTGCCAAAATTTGTTTTTTAGTCACAAAAGCAACTTTTAACTTTACAAAAGTCTTGTCAAATGGAAAAATATGGATTGAACATATAATGTTTTATTTGCACTTTCTTATCTACAATTTATCTCGCTTTGAGTACGTACAATAATGTGAAAATCTGCGATGTTGGTGCAGGGACATCCCGAACTCAACAAGAATGAAAGAAAGCGCTTATGTCGAATATTAGACTGCAAAAGGTTATCTGAGGAAGTTTGCATGCATGCTGCACAAAATGAGATGCTCCCTCTGAGGGTAGTAGTGCAAGTTCTTTTCTGTGAGCAAGCACGAGCTGCAACTGCTGGTGGCCACATAACCGAGCTTCCAAGCAATATCAAAGCACTTTTATCGGCTCATAACAATCCAGGAAAGCCTACAGCATCGTTTAGTACTAATGCAACAACGGCAGCAGAAGAACAATTGAGTGTCTCGGGACTCAAATCACCAAAATCCAAGGTCTCGACCACCCTAAAACCGAAGTTGGGAGAAAACAAGGACTTTGAGGAAAATGGAGACGAAAAATCTTCAAAGGCCAATACTTTGTGTATGCTTCCCAACAGACCTAAAAGTATGTTCAGTAGGCTATGTTCTATTAACAGAAGTTACAGAACTCCAAGTCATTAGAACTGAGAAAGTTTGTTTATTTTCTGTTACTTTTTTCCTTATCTAATTCTTGCAAAGCTCTTTGTAATTTTTTAGGATAGACTAATCCTCTGTGAATTACTTGTGTAACCTATGTTAATAAAAACACGAAAAACGAGACTTTTTGTTGACCCGCAAAAAATGTACCAATGATGTGGCCAACAGATCCCAGGCCCCTCACGTCCACGCAAACTTGGTTCATGCACATTTGAACAAACCGTTAGTCACATGTGACCTTCTCCGGAAGGGATGGAGTTAGTCACGCGCAATCTGACGGTCAAGTTAGTTGGAGAATTAATTATACGAGTGTGAGAGCGTTTTAAACGTGAGCATCTAATATAAAAAAGGGGGTCGGCTTTGGGGAGAAATGAGTAGAAAGTATGGTAGCAAGATTATAGCTTTGAGATTCTAAACTTGCATTACCTTTGGATGATACTAAGCGTGAGCTTTTATACTTGGGCAAGACGAATGAAGGCCGTTGGATGTCAATGTGTGTGGACTCATCCAAATGACTGACGTTTCTTATCATAGGCATCAATCGATCATAGCTTTTAAATGCTAATACCAGTTTTGTATCCCTAAGGCCTAGCCTGAGGCATTTGACTTGACCAAATGAGTTGGTGGTGACGGAGGTGGCGGTGAATTGTATTGTCAATCTCATAATATAAGAACTGTTTAAACCCTCCTCACCGCCTCGTCCTAGACTGGCTCTTCCCATGGGATCCGCATATAACGGGGTTGTTCGGGCTCAAGGATCAGTCCAGCTTCGCCTCACTTTAGTGTACATGGCGTGGAACCGTCGAACCGTTTGCCACGTAGGATGGTTGAGACCACGTGGAGGTCCTCGGGTAGAAAGGTGTAACACTTTTTACGCAGAGAAATTTCTTGGACGAACCTCTCTTCGTGCAAACTAAACGCGGGAGGAAAAGTGTACTCTCAACGAATTCTCTATCGTTCGTACAAATGTATTATTTACATACCTAACACTCAGGCACCTTTCATAAATGTAAAATGTCTTGTTGATTATTGAACAATATTACTCTAATAGACGCGGTAAAAGAAGCTAATAAACAATAAACAATATAGGAACTTTCATTGTGATATATTGATAAGGCTTGCCTTAAACATTATATCAATCAAAGGGCTCAAATAGGTGGAGCAGAAGATTCATACAAGGTCTTCAATATACAAACTGAACATAATATATGTAGCAGAATAGCAAACACAATATACAAAACATGGGGTCTTAATCATTCAGAGTGTTTTGGACACATTATTGAACAGTATAACAGACGAGATTTTAACTTATTTTTAAACCCACCTTATGGAACATGATCAGCCTCCACTGTACTATTTTTCCTGTGCATTTCAGTAGTTGGATTAGGTTGGGATTGTGAATCCCGGAGGGTTGTTGAGTCGATGCTTTTAGTTCCTTGGAGGCTTGGAGCGCGATGAAGCCTGCAACGGAACGAACCTGCATGAGTTGTGGGAGAGCATAGACAATTGTTCTTTGTGATACTTCCTTGCCTCGCTAGCCCTCCTGTATTCATGGTCGATCCTGATGTTGGGGAGACAACCTCGGCGTACGAGGTAATTTCGACCTTCAAATCTTTGTTGACTGTAGTTTCTGTCTCCATTCTCTCCTGAAATTGTTAAACATTGGCATTAGGAATTGAGCTCGAATCCCTAACTCTGTGAGCAACATAAACTGACAGACAGATTTTACTAAAAATCGAGATATCACAAGGTACCCTCAGAATCCTTTTTATAGTTAGCAATAAAAAAATCGCAGTTGAAGATAAATGATAAAGGCTCCACACAATCCAAAATATAGTTCTCGATTGAGTGGATAATGCAAAGAAGTAGTATCCTTCGTGTTTGGCTGCGTTCGGACACAAAACATAGGGACTGAAGTGAGATAAAATTGCTCATTTCCCGAGAAATAATATAATCGAAAAAATCTTGGATTGTTACCTTTAGGAGGGGGTCTGCAACTTCAACGAACTACAAGAACTTTTCTTGTAGAATCTGCCTTATCTTTAAATAAAAGATAAGAAAAAGTGATGGTCACCACTTTAAATTGGATCAAGACAGAAATTTTGACGAAATAAATCTCAAAATAAAAGTCTTTCTGTTTAAATCACGGGCATGATAATCTACTCCATTAACGTCCCACCAGTATCCATCACTTTATGTAATATTTTAGGTGATAACCAAAATCATTAAGAATCTCATTAATCAACCAGCTTTGACCAAAAAATTCTTGTTCTCTTCGTATTTCAGTTTTTAATTTTAAATTTTATATTCATTTTGGGTTTTGTGTTTTGAGTGTGCATTTAAATGCGTTCTTTTTATCATTTTGAAAAATTATAAAATGAAGTTTTGACTTGATTTTAATTGAAAACATGCAAAACGATTTTCTATTTTCTTCGTAAATTTTAAACGCGTTTTTGAAAATTCGTTTTTAAAAATATAAGTAAGTAAACGTGTTTTCAATATTTTCGAAAACTGAAAACGGCTTAAAACAACAATGAGAACATGCCCTCCTCATTCTTCCAAAACTCATTTTCAATCACATTCTCTTATAAATAATATTACACGTAACTCGAAAAATTTCCCTTACTTTTAAACCACACAATATCCAACAAAATGCTATTTAAAAATACATTTTTTTTTTAATTCAAAAATGGGTTCAAACCAGGGCTATACTTTGATTTGCTTTTCCAGTTAAATCATGAGAAAAAACAAGGCAATATACACACTTTTTGAAGGGGTCCCAACTGCTCGTGGAAGACTTGATGATATGAAAGTTGCAATCACCTTTTTCCGGAATTTATAGCCGACACTTGCTATTAAGTAATCTACACCAAGCAATGTTCGTTTGAAGTCCAACCCCTTACGCAATAGGCTCACTCTCTTGTTCAAACGCGCTCCTTATCATTCTCGCCTTCATTGGAGAATCGAATACGGACCTTTAGGAACCGAGCTAGATACCAAATGAGGTAGAAGAATTGTTTCTGCAAAAGTTATAACTGACTTATACTGTCCATTCGGCTCGAAAACCCACGTCAAGCACTATTTGTTTGGGGTCAACAAATCATGCTATGTTACAATTTAGGTTGACAAACTTGATTTAATAGTTGTATGATGACAACATTTAGACCAATCATTTCAAAAACAATTTTTTAAATCAATGGAAATCAATGGCTTAGATCTTGCAAACACTTAGTTTGTACAACTAATAGAGCGTATTCGGTAGAGATTAAAATCGGATTAAAGTTGAAAAACTAGTCGTTATTGTTGACTTTTATTAGACGAGTGAGTTTGTTTTGTATAATGACTATATTTTCAATTTTAAACACAACCGAACACGCCATTTATTAATTCAGATTGAACTTTCTTAGCATAGTGAATTATGTTATTTATCTCCACCTGCATAATGTGACACGTTATATGGTATGAAATGATATATTCAATAAATTTTTGGGTATGTGACTCAATCTTATCATCTAATGTTATATATCATGATGATCATCCCTTGAATAAATAGAGTAGTGATAAATAAAATAATGGTGTTTGATATATTATAGTGTTATGTCCAATTAAAAGGGTTTCAAATTCATAAATTTAAATGGATTTGTCATCATATGACATTGTAATGTCATGTAGACTAATGTTAAACACTACTTGTTCTATGTAGTATAATTTGGATATATAGCATTATTTTGTTCAAAACCATATCAAAAAGAGGTCATGGGTTCAAGTTTGCCAACGGCCCTTTTAACAAACCATAATGTTCAGATTTTGATGAAAAATAGATTACTATCTTCACGTGAGGTACGTGCCAAGGTATGAGCCTCTGCAAAGTATTCAATTTGCAAAGAATCAAGGTCACATTCATATCAATGGAGAGGATAAGGTGTAGGCCTGGTAAGTTGTAACCATATTAACAGGATATAGAACACCTAGGAGTGGGCTGTGGCAGCTCCGCCGTAACAATTGGAGGCGCCCACCCCGGAGGTTTCTTGACATTTGCAATTTGTCTCAAGTGAAACTGATCAGCCCATTGCGGCCCTTAGGAGATTGTCCTTTTTTCTGGGAAAATTGAATTAGTCATTAATTTATTTCCTTCTAAAACTGTAAATTTGTTGTTGTTGGTTTTTTAATATTTTTTTTAGTCACTTAGTGAAAATTAGTTCACTTGTCTGGAGAAAACCTCCAGTTGAACTTACATCACATCATCTTTAAACAAACTAAAGTATAAAATTTAAGTGACCAAATTGAAAAAATAATATATATATATATATATAATTTAAGTGACCAAATTGAGAAAATAATATATATGTCCAATGTGATGTCACTATGTGGTATGATGTGATGTCATCATGAGGCATGATGTAAAGACTGATATGTAAAAAGCGTGTACATGTAGCGTGATTGTTCAAACATACCAACGACACAGTCCACGTTGATCTCTACCAATTCAAGTGGGCCAAATCAAGGTGGTGGACCACCTGGACTGGCGCACCTGACCTAACCATGGGTTAGGTCCAATCTTGCCCTAAACGTGATGAATTGGTGAATGCAATTAGGGCACTGTGCAAAAAATGATTATTTTTTGTATTTTGATAATCTATTTTAAAAAAATTCAAGAGTAGTATTTTAATTTGTTTTTTATTTTTCTTCTCTTTTTATTTTATTTTATTTTATTTAAATAGAAGGGTATAAGGACGAAAAAAAGAGAGAAAGAAACGTATAGACATTTTCTACCAGAAGTGTCAAATGTATGAACATTTTGTGCTATGGAGTCTCTTTCCCGCAAAGAAAAGTTGAAATAAAGACATGCAAAAAAGGAAACATATGGACGTTTTGTGATATTAAGCCTTATTTTTGACACTCCACTGTTTTCAAAAAAATTGTTGTCAGGAAAGTGTGTGATTCTTCTAAAACTATCCAATGTGATGTAACAATGTGGTATGATATGATGTCATCATGAGGTATGATGTAAAGAATGATATAAAAAGAATGTACATGTAACGTGATTGTTCAAACATACCGACGGCACAGTCCGCATTGATCTCTACCCATCAGCTACTCATTAAAGAGCTCTTTTCTCGAGTACTACTCGATAATTCGGGGACGTCTCGAATGTGCGGGATGTAGCAGAAACATTTTGCAGGGCCCAAGAAGAGAGTTGTTTTATAGGTGCAATTAGGGTTTGTGATTGATCTGTTTGAGGAATTTGTTGCATGTTATAGTGCTTGCGAAGGTTGCAAAGAAATGGAGGGGAGTGAGATGAGATAATTGTACTTTGATCAGTTGTTTTGTAAATTTAAGATGAAATATGGGATTCCAAATCGTTTAGCCTAAGCATGTGATGGTAATATTTGGTTCTTGAATGCATTGCATTTTGATTTTGCAGTTTCTTTACTGTTAAATCATGGAGGGTAATGATTATATGGATGATAGAAAACAGAAAACGGATTATAGAGACAAATAATCTATCAAATATAATTTTATGAAGCCCTTTTCACATATAAACCCTAAATTCATACTCCAAGTAGAAATAAAAAAAAACAATAAATTATAAGCATACTTTGATCCATAGATGTCTGATTTTTTGCCTGAATGAATTATGATCTTCCAATTAATTGGTAATCTTCTCTTCAATTTCACTCTTTGTTGATGGGGATGTAGAGAATTTGAAGAACACTGTCAATTTGGGGACCATGGCCCCTTAATATTAATATTAATATTAATATTAATTAAATAGTTATTATCTTTCGATTGTTTCAAAATTGCCCCATCAATTTAAAACAAACTTCCGATCTCTATAATATATTTTCATGAAACATAATACACATTAATCAAAATTAACTTTAATGGATCACTTTAATTGACTAATATTCTTTAAACAATAGCACCACACATCTTAGTATATTACGTGTGGCCTCATATATGTTGGAATTTTTCCAACAATGGATGACAAGTTTATTGTACTTGTGCATCATTCACCTGGAAAGCCCATAATCAGCAATGGGGTGGATGGGTGGGTCGATGAGAATGTGTGGAAGAAGAAGAGGAGATGACAAAGGATT
>CAIGRL010153625.1:0-12369 GCA_903798325.1 Fraxinus xanthoxyloides
TCAAGTTAAGTATGAATCATTCAAAAATCAAGAACAAATATTCGATTGTACAGGATTTGATTGTGCTCCCTAACTCAAAGCATCCGCCCCTGGGATGAAGTGAGGACTAGTTTCACGAGTGTCTTTACCTAGAGTAGGAGGTAAAAACTCTTCTGGGTTCAGTACCATCCACGAAGCCGAGAAGATCATGAATACTAAGAACACATTCAATTTGAGAGGACCACTTTAAGTAAGTGGCAGGTCCCTTGAGTCTCGTAGAAACAAACTGTACTAGGTGGTTTGGTGGAACAAAAGTTGCAGCGCAAGACGGCATAGTTTTAACAGAATCGGGCTTAAGCAAATCACGCTCTGATATCAAGAAAGAATTGGGAAGAAAGGTTTGATCGACGTGCCAAACCTATTGTATAGCATGTATTATATAGAAATTATGGAGACATACAATTTGTATCTTACAGCTAGATAGATCTATAGACCAAATAAACCTAAGCTATCATAGAAAGATTAATAAAGAGGAAAAGATATCAGACATTTATAAGAATAATGCTGGAATTCCTATCTTGGCTCATCAGTCACTGCACAATTAGTGTGAGTTGCAGAATTAGGGGGATCTGATATGTCTGACTTAACAACTTTAACAACACATCTACCTTGACATATACAAAGTTCTTTCATAAAATATTTTTCATTAGTATGATAGAGTCGATCATCTCTCATCCCTCATCTTTCTAATCCTTATGAAAAAACAAGAAGAAAGTTCTTGGTAATTGCTCAATTTATGGTTGCATTATTTAATCTTTAATAACAATCACAATTACACTAACATAACGAGTAAGTCGTGTCTCTCGTCGATCAACTTGAAACAATTTGCATTAATCAATGACTCAATCATATAGACTGTAAAACTTAGAAAGTTGAAAGAGAGGTCATGTAGTTTACAGGGAAATAATTCAAATCAATGTCACTTTTTGTATATTCAATTCTTAGTCTCTTTTATAAATGGTTGCTTTCTTGAATTACTTTATTAGATGGTTTGCAGTGGAGAAAAAGTGTTTAACGAAAAATAATTAAAACTAACTTTTAATAAAGTTAAACATTACGATAAAGAAATATCAGACTTTTCTGGGGTTGTGAGAAGAAAACAAAACTAAAGACAGAAAGTGCACGTCAGAATTAGTAGTAGTAAGGCTGTGATGCTTTTGGGGTATGGTGTTTTTTGTTGAGGGCGGAGGATTATACAGGGTTTTCTTCTCATCCACATCTCTCTCTATATCTATATATCTCTCTCACACACACCATACACACACTGAAGAAGATGGTTTTTATGTATTTGTTGTTATATGCATGTTTATAAGTGCTTGATTTTTCTAAGCTTTTTGGCAACAAAAGGTGAAAACCATTGAATCATGAAGGGAAAATAGTGGGTTTTGTTTTTGGAAGAAACAAGAGTTGTCTCCTGGGGTGATGCCAAAGAAGGAAGAAGAAGAAGAAGCCATAATCAAGAAGCAAAATAAGTGCTTATTCACCTGATTTCTATCTCACTTTGTCCAGTTTTAACCAACTTTAGCCTTTTTTTAGGTGTGTAGTTTTGTCTTTAAACTCAAATATCCTGGCTTTACATTCAAGAAAAAGTTAAGATCTGTGGCCTCATCCACTTAGATTTTTACCCTTTTACTGATGTTTGCTTGCAGTGTGAAAAAGAAAAGAGAAGAGAGAGCTGATGAGAGGTTTAGCAATCCAACAATCACATCCCCTCGTTGAAGAAAATATGTCGAATTTGACTTCTGCCTCTGGTGAAGCCAGCGTTTCTTCTTCGACTAACAAAACTGATAATGGTGTCATGTACCCACCTCAGTATTTTCCTCCAGCAAATGATCAGTCTCAGCCTCAACTTCTGAAGAAAAAGAGAAATCAACCAGGCAATCCAGGTAATTAGTTAGTTGATTATTTTGTCAATAAGTAACCCTTTTGGGGGAAAATTGAAAATCCAGGTTTTGGACCAGATCCTGGTGCAGAAGTGATAGCTTTATCACCAAGAACTCTCTTGGCAACCAACAGATTTGTGTGTGAAATTTGCAACAAAGGGTTTCAAAGAGATCAGAATCTTCAACTTCACAGAAGAGGGCACAATTTGCCATGGAAGCTTAAGCAGAGAACAAGCAAAGAAGTGAGGAAGAAAGTATATATTTGCCCAGAAACTACTTGTGTACACCATGATCCATCAAGGGCACTTGGGGACCTAACAGGGATCAAGAAGCACTTTTGTAGAAAACATGGGGAGAAGAAATGGAAATGTGAGAAATGTTCAAAGAAATATGCAGTTCAATCTGATTGGAAAGCCCACTCCAAAACCTGTGGCACTAGGGAGTACAGATGTGACTGTGGAACCCTTTTCTCAAGGTATAACATAAATCACTTCATTCTAGCTAGAGATGGGTGGGGTGGGAGGTGAAGATGTATAACATATATATATTATCAGAAGGGATATTCTTGAAATTATCTTGTTGGGGACTAATTGTATGGTGAAGACTCAAATTTCAAAACATGTGAAAGAGTTTATATTTATTCATTTTTAAATATATAATTCAAACTCAGTAGAGATGCTTGTTTAAGAAATTCTAAATGGAAATAGCTAATAAGAATCTATGTGTGTGCTGATTAAACCTTGTACTCGATATTCGGCTCGTCTATAGGATCCATTTTTTAAGATTTGAATAAGTTTTAGATGTTGTGTATGAGTTTAGTTTCTCGATTTCTTCATTATGTATGCTATTTTTTGTTCTTGATTTTTCAGGAGGGACAGTTTTATAACTCACAGAACCTTTTGTGATGCTCTAGCAGAAGAGAGAGCAAAAACAATAACTAGAAACAACACCCCAATTCTCCCATCTCAAGCAAGTTTTTCAACATCCCATATAAACCTTCAAGTTTCACCTCAATTCAATGCTCATAGTTTCCCATTCCCAATAAAAAAAGAGCAACAAAATTTCAGTTCTAGACCTGAGATTCCACCATGGCTAGCTTCTTGTCCACCATCACTGGGACCTGGACCCACTCCTGGCTCTGGCCCACCACTCATCGACCTCACCCCATCAATCCTCAACCCTAGATTAGATCAAGAATTTTCTCGGGATGAACTACTATTTTCTCAGAACCAAAACCCTAACCCTAGTAGTGGCCATGGACCCTCAAGGGCCTCAACCCTACTACCCTATAACCCAGCAGCATCTCCTCATATTTCAGCCACTGCATTGCTACAGAAAGCTACACAAATGGGTGCACAAACTAGCCCATGTCCATCACTGGCGGCCATGCTTATTAGACCCCACCAAGATCACATGTCCGCTGCAGATTCTGTTCACAGTACAACAGCTGGTTTTGGTCTAAACTTGTCCTCATGTGAGAAAATGGCCAGTGGGTTCATCGATGGCTTGGCTTTATATGGGAATAAAGCTGCATTGAAAGGTAGTACAGACACAGGTGCACCAGGAGCAGGTGATAGTGGTGCAAGTGGACCTTCTTTGCTTCATGACATGATGATGAACAATCCTGGATTTGAAGGATCAACTTTTGAAGATGCATTTGGTGGGATCTTCAATTCTTTAAAGAAAGATGAAATTTTTCATGCAGCCCATAATCAGTTTAGCACAAGTGAAGATGGTGGAATTGACGGAACTACAAGGGATTTCTTGGGATTAAGGCCTATTTCTCATAGTGACATTTTGAGTATTACTGGCCTTGATCATAACTGCATCAAGAATTCTTATGAGGATCGAAACGAAATAGAAAACTCGAAATCTTGTCAAGGTTAGGACAGTTTAAAAATCTTGACACCCTAATATACCAATAAATGCTTTATGGTGTTGTCTTTTTACTAAATGGCTGTATTTCTTGATTAATCTTTAATAATAAGAGAAACCAAAGGGGGACTTCTGCTCATTTTGGATGAAAATCACTTTTTTTGGAGTTATTTATTGCTTATAGTTACGTTCATTAATGCTAGGGACCACACCTATTTATATGTGCGTGTCTTTCTTTGCACTCTTTTCTATATAGATTGCATAAAATTGGAAAGCATACACACTATGATGTATAAAGAGAATCAATCCATTCCAAGCCTATTTCAAGAAGTAAATTGTGCATATAAAGTTGTATATGTAAAGATTGATAAAGAGTTCCTTTGTAAATGTCTTGAGCAAAAATTATACATAGCAGGGAATGTTTTTATTTGACTCTTACAATTTATTAACGTTTTTCTTTATTTTAGAACAAATCCTATTTATTTTGTCCTAATAGATTATTGATTTTGTCTTATGCCGGCATCTATGATTTACATATACGGCGTATTGTTGAGAGCAAATCGAGAAATTGTTTGATGTAGAAATGAATATATGGGTTCACATAGGGAATAACAATACGTATTGAATGTGACTTGTTTTCACTGGGATCCTACCTTGGCCGACTCGACAATCAATATATCTATTGAATTGTGATGTTAATATCAAGCAACCTCTTCTTGGACCTGGGTTTGAACTCAGTCCACTAACTTATCTTGGCCCATTTTCCTTTCCCTATATATGTGTGAACTCATTTTACTCAAGGTATGCATTCTAAACCCGCAAATCCCTTTTGACACCTCTTGCACTCAATCTCTCTCATTCGGCCATTGACTTGACTTGGGAGTGCAAACCATCATCGAACATTTTTCTCGACCAATGACCTTTACATCCTAATGGTATGTCAACGTATAGTTTATGCATATGTGAAAGGGAGGTGAGGGCACACAGCCTATGGCCCTATGATATATAAGCAGTGAAAAGGTGAGGGATATGGGGGGAAAAAGGGCATAGGATTCTTGAATGGACAAAATCCTGAAAATGGGGTGCAAATGTGGCATTAACATGGTATATGACATTTGTTGTTTATTTGCAATAAAAAAAGAGAGAGAGATGCTGTATGACATCTGATGTGGGTGCAAGAGGGATTCAATCCCGAGGATGGATCAAGTCCGTCCTTTGCATAATTCATGTATAATTCAATCAATACTGGTTGATATTATTTAGCCTAGTCATTATTTTAAGCGAGTACTTTTAAGAGAGAGTCTGAATAAAAAGTAAGGAAATTTTTTGAATTTATGGGTAAAATATTTTATTAAGTAAATGTAATTAAAAATAAGTATGTAAAAAAAGAGTTTGAAAATAATGATTGTTGAACATGGCTAAACAACCATTGTACAAAATAGAGCTAAATTAAACAATATTAGCTTTTAAACTGAAAAATACAAAATTAGGCCAAATGCCACTAGAAAAAAAAAATGTATTTTTAATATTATTAAAGAAATAAAAAATTAAGATAAAAGATCGTGGACCTAACATTGATCGCCCAAAAACGTAGATGCCCCTACTGGACTATGGAGAGAATTAGCGTGTCCTACTCCAATGATTGGTCCAACCCAATTTTTTAAGGGAGTACTTTTAAATTTGGCTTATCAAATTCCTTAATTTCCACTTTGAATTTTCAATAATTGCATATTTTTACAATGGTCTTTGGGGCGTTAAAAGAGAAAGATACCCTTAAGTATGTTATACAATTACAAAATATTATTTTTTGTTTAAAAGACAATAACACATTTTAGTTAACAAGTAAAAATCAAATACTCCTCACTCAAGACTTCAATATTAGCAACTTTTTTCTTTATTTATTTCAACACAGATAAAAACTCTCTTATTTTTCATCTGCTTCAAACTCAAAATCTCAAAAATTTATCAAACGCATAACAAGAAAATATTTTTTTTATATCTGTAACTTCGAATCAATAAGTATCTTTACATATTTTTAATTTTGTTTTCATTAAATTAGTATACTTTTTTAATTGATAAATCTTATTTCGACATATATTAATATGTAGATAATTTTTTTATGTATAAACGAGAAGAAATATCTGCATTATATTCTTTTAGACGAGATTCGTAGTGATGTACAAAGAGGACTGGACCGATTGCTAACACCAAGTTAAGATGGCATGAATAGTTGGCTGCCAGCTATTAAAAGAGCCGGCTGTTAATAGTTTGTCCAGCCCCTTGGCCGACTGTAACAATTGATTTGACTATTTCTTTTTGTTTTTTTAATTAAAAATCATGTTGACCAATGTTTGTGGCAATTTTTCTAGCTATTCTTTTATGTGTGTGTGTGTTTATAATCAAAACCTATGAAGGTTATTTCTGATGTTGAAGTAAATTATTTATTTGAATCAAACAAAATACAAACAACTCCTCCTTGCGTGATTTTAATGAAGAAGAATGTCGTCAAATGTGAACATGAAGATTTAGATAAAAATGATCATAATGTCAATGATTTTTATGAGACATAGTAGATAGCTCATGAGGATGATGTGATTATTTCCGAGACAATTATTCTTCATCGTGATCTCGTTATTACGCATAGAATTCTCTCGATAGTTCACGACAATGAGAATGAAAATAAATTTACAAATGAGAATTTGATTGCTTTATCCCATCAGAGACATGAGTGTGGTGGAAGCTCATGGGCTAAATCGAGCGGATCGTCTTCTAATTCTTCGAGTGTGGTTCCTGATGATGAGAATTTGCATGTCGAACAACTGTTTGAAACAAAGAAAAATTTGCAGGAAGTTGTGCATCAGATTGCAATGAAATACAACTTTGAGTTCAAATTGAAGAAGTCAAACAAATCATTGTTGACAAATTATCTGCGTCGACGATAGATGTCGTTGGCGTTTGCGAGTGACGAAGATGGACAATCTATTTATAGTTCACAAGTATACACGGGAACATACTTGCGAAGTGGGAATTCGTCGAAATGATATCATGCAAGCTCGAGTATGGTTAATTGGTCGATAGTTAATGCACAAGTATTGGGATCCATAGACGATCTACATATCTTTGGACATCATTAACGACGTCTGTCGAGAGTATGGAGTGGTCATGAGCTACTGAAGGCCTAAACAGCCAAAGAATGCATATTTGAGGATTTAATGAGCTCGATCGAGGTGAGTTAAGCTAATTGGCCATGTATTACCATAACATGGGGACAACTAATCCTAGCTCGGCATTTTTTAATTAAGATGGAGGGCGCGAATTGATTCAAGTTTTTCTTCAGGCTCTTGGACAATGCATTTGGGGTTTTTGAAATGTGGTTCGATCTCTAATTTTAGTCGATGGTACAAATCTGAAAGCTAGATACGAAGACAGTTGAATATTGCTACATGTCAAGATGTCAACATCCAAATTTGCCCTGTTACATTTGGCATAGTCGATAGCGAGAATGTTTTTATCGATATGTTGATTCTTCACAAAACTAAGGGAATTGGGGACGTCGAAGGCCTTGTCTTTGTAACTGATTTGGGACCGTTTATAATAAACGGTATCAACGAAGTTTTTCCCGAGGCACATCATGGGTATTGTATGTACCATATATAAGGCAACCTGAAAACTAGATGTCGGGGCAAAGGCATCTTTTTATTGTTTAGGAGAGCGGTAGTGTTAAAGAGTGAAATCAGTTCATGGTCGAAATATAAAGTAAATCATTCCCGGCATGAGATTATCTAACAAAAACGAGGATTGAATGTTGGGCGCGGTCACATTTTTAGGACGTCGATACATGACCCAAACAATGCAGAGTCTCTCAATGCATTATTCAAAAAGGATTAAGAGTTACCAATCCTTACAATGATTGAGAACTTTCGTAATAAGCTGTAACAATGGTTTCACGACTAATGTGTACAATCATAGAATTGCACGAGCATGTTAGCCCCAAATTAGGAGGATAAACTCTTCAAGGTAGTAGATGTTGCGAGAAAGTTGAACATTGAACCATTGGATGAGTTGTGCTTTTCCGTGCAATGTACACATAATATTGCATACGTATTGGACTGACTGATAACACATGCACTTCTAGTCGATTTCAGTTGGAGAGTTTTCCATGTGAACATGCAGTCGCAGTGGCTATATATAAAGGCTTTGCAGCGATAATCTTATACTCTCCTTATTACACAGATGATTATTTGAGATCAGCGTATGCTGAGACTATATTCCCTTCTCGACCATATTCTCTCACTTAATAGTTTGTTACCACTCAAAGTTGAACCGCGTGGTCTAAACGTCCATGTATGTCTAAAATATCTCTATCAGATAGTTTTCTCAATTGCGTAGGTGTAGCAGGTGTCGAGAAACATGGCATACTCGTCATTTTGTACAAGTCAAATTACCTTAAATAACAATTAGACGGATGTGTAATCTATCACTATTAATCTTTGATCACAGTTTCATGTTCCACATCAACTATTAGAAAATTGCAATTAGATTCATATACTTTGTTTTCATACAATTAAAATAATATACAGTGTATTGCAGTCTACATATTACAATTAAATGAACAATTTTTACAATTTTTAATCAACAATATACAATATATAACGACTTTACATTAAATAATCAATATTTACATTTTCTAATAGAACAATAAACAATATTTACGATTCACAATTGAATTCATACAAATCACACGATAACTTCTTACTCTAATTTTGTATCCAAGATTAGTTGATTCTATCAACCTTTTGTGATATACTAAAAAAATTCTATATACTTGATTGCAAACATGCCAAATCACTAAGCAATTAAGTAATGATGTGTTAGTTCAGTAACGTATAACTAAAAACTAAGTTTTCAAATTAAAAAAATTATAAAAATACTTACGATTTCAACTATCTTGCTATCATCGTGTCCCACAAGATGGATAGTCTATCTAGCACAATCATCTTCATGTGTATAGCCATGAAATGAACGATCACAACCATTGGCTCCAGTATATGATCGAGCGGACCCTATGTCAGATAAGTATGATCGGATTCATAAACAAATATATTGAAATCAGTAAAGACGATTTGCACAACAAAACAGTGATGATTTGCGATAACTGAAATATACATATGTATACAACCCCCCATGACTTTTCCCATACACTCAATCACATCTCTATGACCCACTCGAGCATATACCTATACTCATTCTCCATAAGTGGAGCGACTGATGCTCAATGTTAATGGCGCGTAGGAACTCGGTGCTCAATATGACTCGACCAAAATGTCAAATGAACTCGAATATCTTCGAGCCCGATCGCGCAACAGATTCATAGCCAGGTCGATGTGCTATAGCAGGAAACACACACAAAAAAGAGTTATTTAATTTAATAAACAACAAATTATGTATACATAATAAACAATAATTGCGATATTGCACTTAAATAGTGGCGAGCCAGCTGTTGAAGTTATGTCCTGAAACTACTTATAAGCGTCCGATATCGTCCTTTGAGCTATCGTGTAGTGAGCTCTGAACAAAAAAGAGAAAAATGTTAAAAGAAGCATAGATGAGTTAGCTTACTTTACTAAAATCATAAAATACTTACTCAAGCATAATTCTTTTTCACTCTGTCTCAAACGCTTTCCCGACAAGGTCTACCCCTTGAAAGAGATTAAGGTACGTCCCGTCCACGAATGTCCACCTATTCGCCTCAGTCGTGAAGGGCGAAATGAAGTATTGTGACGGCAATCTCGGCCTCTTGCCGACCACCTGCTCTAGCATGTCAACAACACGCTTCTTACCCTATGCCATGATGAGAGCCTCTCCTCATCCGCTATCCCCTCCGATGCTCACTTCGTCTCAGGCCTCAGCCTTGGGAATAGCTATCTCCTCCATCATCGGGGCCACAACTTCCATCATCTCTTCCTCCGCCACCTCTACCATTGAGGCCAACCTCTCCCACTCCACAGATAGTAAAAATGATTCTAATGCACCCTCTTCTGTCCACAACGGTGTGACACACACTGCATTGACATTTTAATTAGTTAATGATCATGTGTTGAGATTTTGAAACGACAAACAATATAAATTGCAAATGTATAATACTCACATGAGGGTTGTCAATGAGAGCTAGTATAAAACATTTTTCATTGATTATGTTAAACATTTACCTGCACTGCTAAGGGCAATTCATAAGTATCATACTTATGCAACGGCCCCTTAGGCTTCGAATGTGATCTCGTGAAGACGTGTATGGTGTCTTGAAAACATCCCTACCTCCACTGATAATTGTTGAAGGCATCAATATTATCAACAACTTGAAAACGAAAAAAGGTAAATCATAGATTTTTGTGATGACACCTTACCACACTTTCAAGGATATAGACCAATCCCAACTTCAATATGTCCAACATTTGGTCGCACTTAATGATTGTACCAATCAACTATGGCAGAAGCACCATCCCTTGTTTCTGAAAATATGTGTCGTATAGCCTATTGTTTATTTGAGTATCACCGCTCGTTGTTTTATCGCTCGTAATCTTGAGTCCAGTCATAAGGAGAAACTCAAATATAGAGAAACTAGCAACCTTACCATCGAGGTCCAAGTACAATGCATAGTTGTCTATTGACCTAAGCAGCCGACATAATAATGCACCAATGATCTGCTCGAAATACCGCACCTCTCTCAATTGATATAGGGGTCACAAGAAGGACGACGTATCATAATCTCTATGCTCATCATCGAGCAACTCTAATACAATAGTAAAATTGTCAAAGTTACTGTTCCAGTGCATTTCCCTTCCATTTGTCTCAATTCAGCATTGAGATGGTATATTATTTTGTAAGAATTCAAATGTTAAAACATTTTGCAAGAGGTAAAGGAATAAAACATAATTTCAAAAAATTAAGCGAATCGAATTGTAACTACTATACGCAAAAACTAAATTCATTGTACATCGAAACTAACAAAAAAAATGATCTAATAAATTAAAGAAAAAACAAAAATAAGAATTATAGAGAAAAATAAATAAATTAAATAAATTAAATTAATATAAAATTAAATAAAGAATATTAAAAATCATTATAATTTGAAATTAATTAAATTATGATAAACAGAAAATTATTACCAAAATAATAATAATAATAATAAAGGAACCTACAAAAATTAAATAAAGAATATAAATATTATTTAAAATTGAAAAAATAAAATTATAATAAAGAGTAAAAAATTAAGAAAAAAACCAACAAAAAAAAAAAAAAAACAACAATCGGCCCACCCAACTGTGAAAGTAGCGGACAGTCACCTCCATCTTCTCAAGTATTGTAGTTGTCAAAAAATGGAGGAAATCGTCAAAAAAATATCATTTTCGGCAATCTCCGCCGCTAAAAATCGTCAAAACTAACAAAACTAATATTTGTTGGCAATATATATCGCTAAAATCCACAAAAAAATAATTAACAATAAACTAAATAAATGTTAAATTTAACTTAAACCATATTTCACCAATCTCATAATTCACAAAAAAATAACCTTGTTGATGATAACGTCTTCGATGACTGGGTTGTGTAGTGGTCGGCGATTGGTTAACTGTGAGGGTGGTGTGGTTGACTTTGCGGACTAGATTCCTTGTGAGAGTTTTTTTTCCTCCACTGTTTGCACAAGATGAGAAAGGGTATTTTTGGCATTTGTTCTTTAACTTCATAATTCAATTTTTACCAAAATGGAAATATGAGTTAATGCTTGGAATGGGTCCTTTTTGGTGGGAATTAAAATAAAACTTTTAGTAGATTTTGATACAAGTTGATGAAATGCATGGTTAAAACGTTATAGATCCCATAAAATATGTGATTTAATTAATTGTTAACTTCGATTTATATTAAAATTTAGATTTTAATTTCTGCCAAACAAGAACTATATTTAATTCAGGTTGCTTTTGATGCTAGTTATGTCCTATTTGACTCTCATATCTTAAAATTTCTTTTCAACAACTCATTTCATGGAACCTATAGATTTTATCAATTTTTCAACCAAACATTTCACCAACTCTTATCAAAATCTACTAAAATTTTAATTTTTATCCAAACCAAACAGAGGGCTATGCTATTCTTCTACGGTAAATCATTAAAGGTGTATAGATCTATCTCCATTAGTACATAAAATTAGTTGTAGGGAAAAAAAGTTGTAGTAGGTTGTTTTTTTTCCCTTCTCAAGTTCACTGCAAACTCTTATTTATGTTTTCTTTTTACATGTGCCAATGTTTTTCCCCCCCCCCTTATACTGCACTCTTTCTATATGTGTCATTAAACACGTGGGTATATCTGTGTTATTAAACACGCGAGTAGAGTTGGCTCAAATCGTAGAAAATCTCTCCTATACAACTAAGTTTTCTCCGATTTTACGCATGTCAACTTTACCTACGCTAAATTATTTTTCTAGCTCCACTAAGAAATGCTAGGGGCCACAGCCCGATACAATATGGCAAACACCATGCTCTTTAAACTTTTGCTTTTTAAATGAAGTACTAAGGATATG
>CAIGRL010153653.1:0-12140 GCA_903798325.1 Fraxinus xanthoxyloides
CCTAATGGAAAGACCTTGTTTTTCCCTGCCGAGTAATGATTATCCCGGAATGAAGACTTGTTCACAAAGTTGCGTCGTATAATGAACAGCTCCTTTCCCATGCTTCCATCATTGGTGCTATCATATAATATAATAGAAGGCTCTTTTTAGGTTAAGACCGCTTTGCCATCTTGCGATGTCCCTCGTACTTTCCCTCCTATGATAAACTACATTCGATGAAATTAAATTAAACTCACTGAGAACCACTTTTTCGAAAGCAAACATGGAAAAAAAGGAATTTCAATTTTGATTTAGGGTAGTCCAAACGATTGGTATACCCCAGATGCCATTTGAACTAGAGCTAAACCATTAAATTACCCGATGGTTCTTTTCTGTTAAAAGTTGTGCGATTAGTATTGCGACCAATTCCTTGACCATGGTTGTGGCCATTTCCACGACCACTGTACTTTTATTTGCTTTGTGCCTTTTGAAATTGTTGTCTTGTTGCTGATAACTTTGTTGATTATTTCGTCTATAGTTTATTCATGTCCACGTCCACGTCCACATCCACATCCAGATTTGTGTCAACGTCCATGTCCATGCTCACGTCTACGTCATTGTCTTGATATTGCATTTGTTTCAAGCAATGTAATACCATTTGCTCAAGGCAATGGTACATAACCAATTGGACATAATCCATAATTTTTTAGCAGCAATTCATTATTTTGTTCGTCCACAAATATGCAAGATATGAGTTCTAAGTACATTTTGAAACCACACTCAAGATATTGCTATGGCAGAAGCATGTACGAAGCGTGAAAGGTGAATAAAGTCTTCTCCAATATATTTTCATCAGTGATTTTTCTCCATATAGTGCATTCACTCATAGCAGGCTTTGGGGATGACTATAGTCATCGGATGATTAAATCTTTCAATCAATTTTTTTCCCAAAAAACCAATGTATCTTTCTCAGTAAGATATTCAATTTTCAATCTATCATGAATATGATAACGAAGGAAAATAGTGTTTTTGCACAATACTGCATGAATTCTTTGTTTTCTTCTTTTATTGTCTCTCCCAAATATTTTGAGACATGATGAATATCAGCAAAAGAAATCCATGACAGATAGTTTTTGCCAAATATGTCAAGTGCAACAAACTCAAATTTTGTGATATTTGCTATCTAATTGACTAAACAATAAATAAAATACAATTATTAGTTTAAAAAAATATGATTAAACATTGTACAATCACATAATAATTAATCAAGCAGTCAATGTCAACATGACATGAATTATTTATTTTCTTTCAGGGATAAACATTGAAATAATATATTTTTCAAAACATATGTTACTTCGGGAGCACGTTGTATACTATTATTTTTTCACAAGAAATATGTCAATATTTTTCTAAAATATTAAAAATTATAATTCATACTCTTCTCGAGCAAGTAATAATCTTTTGAAATATTAATTATACTATCGTGCTACTTCAGGAGCAACAACAAATTATTTGTAATAAATAGATATACGATTAATATTCTTTTGAAATATTAATTATGATGTTGTGATACTTCAGGAGCACCAATATGATAAATTATCAATAAGAGAAAAAATATTTAATCAGCTAAAGGGACAAAGAATATTCAATAATCATCATATATGTGTATTTCACAACAATAAAAAAAATTTAAAGCAAAATGATACATGAATTATGTTATCATTATGCATACAATACATGTTAATGAACTTAAGCTGCATATTAACATGGAAAGAATATATTTACTTTAATTTATTGGATTGAGCTCAGGCAATGAATATATTGGATTGAACTAAAGCATTAACATGTACTCCCTTACTAACCTTTGTATTGATGTAAAAATACAAATATACAGGCATGGGCGGACCCAGCATTCGACGAGGGGGTGCAATCGCTCGTGCTGGATTTGCCGGGAGCCGTCAGGTCACTGTTTGCTGTTGTAGTGTAAGTGTGTAACCAGTGTTGCTGTTTGCAGAGATAACAGAGAAGACGGGAAGAAGAAGACATCAGGTTGGCTGTTTTTTTAGCCCATTTGTTTTTGTTGATCTATGATTCAATATAATTCCACTTGTTTTGATTATAACAAACAATACACTTATGTCTCTAACAAATCTTATTTCTTAAGTTTTTCATAAATATTCAAAGACTCAAATCGTCATCCGTTGAAAAATAAACAATCAAATAAGACTCGAAGAAAACAAGAACAAGAACTTCGAATATTAAAGTTTAGAAGTAGTTTATCGGAGTTTAAACGTAAATGTATTAACTCATTGATTTTTAGCAAGTACATAAATTACAAATTATTTTCATAATCCATCACTTGCATAAAAATACTTTTCTTTCATAATATGAAATATATTTTGAAAAAAAAAAAAGTCAGACTTTCGATCAATCGAAAATGCAGAAATTGGTCAATCGAAATTCTAATGGTTTGATTTCTCAACGGCTATTTTGACACTTTCGGTCAGCCAAAATTGGTCAATCGAAAGTGACTGATTATGCCTCTTTTATTTTATAAATATCCATCTCTTTTGCATTCAATTTTCAACAACTTACAAGAGATATTTAGAGAGCTTATTTATTGAAAATCATTGAGTCCACTTGATTTTATATTTTACTTCATTTATTACAAAGAGTTTCTTGATCGATCAAACCTATTTCATCTAATTTATCAACAACTCTATTTTGCAAAGAACTTTTCACAATCTCATCTATTCTTCATCCTTGGTAGAAATTTTCTTTGCCAACACCTTAACTTGCATTATTTGTTAAGAGAGATCATTGGTTTGAAAACTTTGATACAAGAATACAAACTATTTCATTATCAATTATTCATCAAAGTTTTCATCATAAACACTTGAGCTTTAACATTTGCTGTCTATTAAAGTTTTGTCTTAACTCTCTAAATACTTGACTTGATTATATCATTTGTTAAGAGAGTTCTTTCAATTGTGAAACTATTATTTATACTTTAGTGATTTCGANTATTTATTGAAAATAATTGAGATTACTTGATTCTACATGTTACTTCATTTATTACAAAGAGTTTCTTGATCGATCAAACCTATTTCATCTAATTTATCAACAACTCTATTTTGCAAAGAACTTTTCACAATCTCATTTATTCTTCATCATTGATAGAAGTTTTCTTTGCCAACATTTTAATTTAAGTGTAAATCTCTCTTCATACTTAACTTGCATTATTTGTTAAAAGAGATAATTGGTTTGAAAATTTTAATACAAAAAATACAAACTATTTCATTATCAATTATTCATCAAATCTTTCACCTTAAACACTTGAGCTTTATTATCCTAACTCTCTAAATACTTGACTTGATTATATCATTCGTTAAGAGAGTTCTTTCAATTGTAAGACTATCATTTATACTTTAGTGATTTCGAGAGCCATATGAAAACTCGATTGTTGATAAGGATATGTACTCCTTGTTGTAAGTCACTTAAGGATCAGTACTCCTTATTTGTAAGTTACAATTATATTGCATTTGACATTGCTTGTGACGAAGAACTTAGTAACGGGGACGTAGAATACATTGTGCATCGAACCCCATTAAATTTGGTTTGTTATCTTTACATTATTGCACTTTACTTTACATTTCCATTTATATTGTGCTANTTAAGAGAGTTCTTTCAATTGTAAAACTATCATTTATACTTTAGTGATTTCGAGAGCCATATGAAAACTCGATTGTTGATAAGGATATGTACTCCTTGTTGTAAGTCACTTAAGGATCAGTACTCCTTATTTGTAAGTTACAATTATATTGCATTTGACATTGCTTGTGACGAAGAACTTAGTAACGGGGACGTAGAATACATTGTGCATCGAACCCCATTAAATTTGGTTTGTTATCTTTACATTATTGCACTTTACTTTACATTTCCATTTATATTGTGCTATATCTATACTTGAATTTAGTTATCAAACTTGCATATTTAATTCTAGTATTATACTTTGCATTTATATCTTGTATATTAAATTGTTTTGAGACTAAGTGTCGAAAATGTTTCAAAAACCAATTCACCCCCCTCTTGATTAGTTATTCTTGGGTTATCAGTTTTGGGCTGAGAGAGTTGAGCATTTTTTTAGTCATTAACCCAGCTCCAAAAACCCTTCACTTCACAGTCTTCACTCTTTCGCTTCTCCTTCTCCTTCTCCCTGCTCTACTGGACTGCTTTTCATTTATTCGCTTCTCCTTCTCCCTGCTTTGCTGGACTGCTTTTCATTTATATAATAGTTTCTACTAATCTTTACGTGGTGCTTCTGTTCAAATTCTAATGTTAATAAAGGTTTCTGAAGCACCACATAATATATTTAGAACTCTTGTTGTGGGGTTTGACCTGAGAATGTTTTTATCTTCACTTGTCATCTACATTTGATAGTCTCAACCAAATCAATATGTGGCAATATTTACATCACTGAAGATATGGTTTTATTAGGCATAGGTTTTATATTAGTTTATTGAATTGCATGTCTGATAAATATGCAGGAGGATAGACACAGAAGCCAACGAGGAATTGAGATCCATATTAAAGTATCTGTCATGTATATAGAAAGGTTTCCCAATTATTTTATACTATTCTCAAATTGTTTAGGCCCATAGAAATAAAGCTATTATTACTCAATAGTTCGTCACAACTTAGGAAAGTATATTCTAGTAGAAGAAATTAAAACCAATTAGAATAGTATTTTCCATTGTTGCATTTTCTGATTTTGGTAATTTGATTTTGTTCCCTTTTTTTAAAAGGAAGCTCTAATTTTCCTCGTTAGTTGTAATTTAGAAGAGGCTATTTGATTGTAACAGGAACACTTTATTGAATAAAATAGCGATTTTCCTCCTCTTCTTTTTTCCTTCTCTCTCTTCTTTCATAATTGTTCTTTGTTTATTGCAGTTGTCATCAATTCTCTGATGCCATTGTTTCTTTGCTATGGCATTTCTTTGTTTTTGTTTAATATCTCCACTTCATTAAAAAAAGAAAAGAAAAGAGGAATCGCGAAAAAACAAATTGCAGTTAGCGTTGTTTATTTTTCCACTCGATTTGAGAAAGATTTGTTTCCTTCTACATGAGTAACGAGTGTTAGATTGTTGGAGTGATTTTAAGTTTTAACTATTTATTACTTATTAGATTGATACCATTTTAATTGAAACGATTTTTGCGGATTATAGAACGTTTTTCCAATCGAAACGGAAGTCCATACCTAGTTCTTCTACTTTTGGTCTAATGAGATAATATGCAGAATAGACAAATTATGGAACAGGGACTGCGGCACTCAGTTGAATGAGATGGGTTATGCATATAATGTTTTCCTTTGAAATAATTTGAGCACTTCATTTTTTTTCTTTTGTATGAAAAAAATTGTTTGAAACATCATGCTGATAACGCGTTATTAAATAAAAGTAATAGAACAAAAAGAGAAGAAAATATAAGAGTTAAAACCCAAGTGTATTTTTTGTTGAGTGCCAAGACCCGTATTTATAGAGTTCAAAATAAGAGTAACAATTAAAATGAAATAAACTTTCTACACTAAATAAGATTTATCAATGTATCATAATAACTCTAAATAATCATCAACAATCATCACATTATTTTACAACAATTATTAAAAAAATATACATGTAGGTTTAATTATCATTTTTTTTTTAATTTGGAGTTTAATTATCATTTTTATAGATTTCAATATTATAAAATCTGGAGAGAGAAAATCATATCATTAATAATTAGATTCAGTGTTTTTATTCTCATGCTCTAGATGAAGTTTTAGATTTGAAATTAGGTTACAATTCCGAATGAAGTCACAATTTTCAAATATACATATTTCAGGTCACACTCAAAGATACATGAAACCGAAAAAAAAAAAATAAAAAAAAAAAATAAAGATAGGATCGCATATTTATTAATAGTTGTCACATAAGCACAGCCTTATAAGTAACAATCACACAACGAAGTATGTCATAGTTTATAACATATTACAAAAATTTTAAGTCACAATCACACAAACTCAGGTCACGGTAGATTTTGCATGAATTGACAATTTCCGAAGACATGTCTTAGGTCTCATTCTTACATTGTATGTGCATACTTTAAACTATAGCTTTTCATAGTTTTGTTAGTGCGAATCACAATCACACGACCTATGATCACAATCATACAACATATTAGGCCAGAGTCACAATTTCACACTAAATGATTGAAAAATATTATGCTCGATGCATGTCATCATAGCAACTGTTCGCAAACAACTTTTCAATTCCTTACTTCAAAAATAGATGTAAAAATGACGTAGAGACTATGGCCAATTATTTTGAAGAAAACTATGGACTAGGACTCAATCATTCTAGAGAAATGACGTTGGGAATTTGTGACAATTTTTTCATTTATTCTATTACTAGTGTGGATCATGTGTTGCACGATAACCGTTATAATTAGAATATAAAATGTTAATTAATTGGTAAATGAAAAAATGATGGAGAGTGCTTTTGTCAAATAAGTTATTTCAACTGAAAAGCATATAATTAGCATAACTCCTACTACAACTGTGCTACAAGAGTTGAGCCCATTAGTTGGAGACATTCAACATAGAAAAGCAACTTCCAAGCTTCCATCAGGGCAATACATTAAGAAAAATAGAATAAAATTAAAGTAAAGACATAAAAAAAAAAAAACTTACCTTGTTTGATGCTTAGAGCATTCAGAAAAAAAATGAAGTGCTCGTTTTCCAGTGGAGAAGCTGCTTCTTGAGAATCGAAGAACATGAATCAAACTTTATTCAGTGACGAAAGTCATTCTAGTTGATATTGTTCAACTTAGTGCTGACATATCTCACAAAACAAGCAGTTTAAAATATCTATAGCATCAACCATATGCATAAGGTTATCAAATAATATCGTAGTTCATGAAATATAACATCATTAGGAACAGGATAACTGACATGTAACGTCTTTGTTAATCGACATAAGTTTTTATTTTTTCAATAGTAATAGAAAAGAAGAAACATAAGAGTTAGGAGGCATGACTAAAGGAAAAATGAGACAAGCCTTGATCAGCAACAACCTTATTATGGTTGTCTATGTTTTCCAGCCACAACACTGCAGGCTGTAGTAAACATCTCAAATGTATCCTTCTGATTTTCTTTGCAAATTCTGGACGTTTTAAGTTACGAAATTATGGTAGGAGGAACCTATACATAAATTCAGCACCTTCAAGTAAATTAAATCAAAACAAATTATGTATAAACAATTGAATAACTTGAATTCAAAGTACTGTAAATGTAAATCAATACTTCCCTCTCGATTTAAAATGATTGGCACCAATAGTAGATGTATTAGGGCTTAGATCAAAAAACCCCCAAAATCATGAAGCAACTCCACACAAATTGGACCAAGAATCCCACTTCAAAACCATGAAAGAAACATCCAGAATCACAAAGAAACTGCAGCGAACGGATTGCGCAAGGAAGATAGCGAGCAGGGGAGAAAACGACAACGCATAGGGACAAATTCTAGTGCCCAGGCACTGGCCAAGACGCCAATAGTAACGAAGAAAAATGACCAAATAATAATAAACTAATAATCACCATACTCAGGATTCATTGCAAAAAACTAGAGAATGGCGAGAGGAAAAAATAGAAAAGAAAGAAGAGAAAGAAGAAGTCTAGGGTTGTGTAGGAAAAGCAGAGTAAACCGACATGGTTGTTGCGTGTGAAATGAAGTGAAGAGGCAATAGAAGAGAGAGAGAATGTCAGAAAGAAGAGATGGTGAGACACAAACACGATGGTGTCTCCGTGTAGAATGGAGACACGACGGTGTCTCCATGTAGCACAGAAATACGGGTTTTTTTTAAAAGTCAAAACCAATCCAAACCCTCCCAACAAATTCTTAAAATTCATCATTAATTTCATTATTCATAGTAATTCAAAAATCACACTAGTAAATCTAAATCACAAATCAATATGAAAAAAAACTCAAAAGTTCAAATTTAACTGGCATTGCATTACAAAGCTCCTACACCCATGCTTGCTCTGCATTACCTTTTATCTTTCTCCATGTATTATTTCTTACTTTCAGAAATTCATGAAGCCAAACTTATTTGAATTTTTTTTTTTAAAAAAATCAGCATTTAAAATTGATTGTAATTGAACGAAAAGGCAAAGAGTTATATTAGTATAATGTATCATAAAACATAATATCAAAGTCTAAATCAAATGTGTTGACAAGAGTGCACAAGTTTAATGAAAACTAACAATTTGAATTGTTAGACCTAGATACCAAGGTAAACAAGGTAAGAGATTCAATGAAACTTGGAACCAAAAAATCGAAATTAATAGCTAATAATTGTGCGTATTAAATATTTCCTTGAATCAAACTTACAACTCAACAAATTCAACAATAAACTATAATTTTCTATTAAACACAAACAGATAAAGATATGTCAAATGAAAGGAAAAGATGGGAGGGTTGGAGAGACCTGCTTCCACATGGAGAATTAATATCATATGACATTAAATCGGAAAGGTACAAAATAAAGAGAATTCAGCCATACATCACTTCATTTTATTTATTTACAAAATATGAAGATAAAATCCCAGTTCATGATAGAAATCTAGCTTTAAAAACTAAGATGAAATTCATCACATATACCAATACTTCTATATGGTATCATACATCAAAATCCATTGAGTCCAAGAATAAATATTTTCTTCTTCAAAAAGTTTGCTGCTAGTTTAATTCACAAACGATTTTTGTCTTCATCAAAAAATCAAAACCAACTTGATTTCTAGTTTGAACTGGTGGAAGGCACATTTACTTTTGGGTTGGATCCACAATGATACCAAGCGCGTCTTCAACAATTTCTTCAACAGTAAGTTTGCTGGATGCTATCATCTTTTGTTTATTTAACTGCTCAATGCTTTCTTTTTCAAACACCAAGTTTCTTCTAGCGGGTACGTTGGTGTGAGGTGAGACATTCTTCCTCCTTGGTTCATATGGAGACATCATTGGAGATGCCTTTGTAGGCCCATAATTGCTATCCAGAATGTATACAACATCAAACCTTGGTTGGTTCGTTTTGGGATTCAATGTTCCATATATATTTTATATAGATGAAATGGTCTTCAATTACATTATTCAAATCCCGACCAATTGATGACATGTTCAGACTGTATGAAAATAAATGAAGATACTATTAATATGTTTAAGTATGAAATATTAGCAAATGTAATATCATAAGGAATACTTTACCGGTATACAATCCTTCATCGAAGTGTCAGCTGGTATATGCAGGAATTTTTCAACTAATTCACCAAATAATGATTTAGGAATAGATCCGGTATTATCAGGAATATGAACATTGCATCTTGCTCGGCAGAAAAATACAAAATAAGTGTCATCGACATTTTAAATATACAATTAATTAGATTATATACATAATAATTATTGCATTCAATTTGGTATTAGAAAAGGAGTTATTACCTTGGAATTACTTTGCATGCATGTATTTGCAATAATTGCAAGAATACATTTCATTCAACTGAGCAAATGACATCCAGCCACAAGTGTCACAAGCCATATACCAAAGTGATTGAGGTCCTGCCTTCAATTCCACCTGACCTTTTATCCAGAATGGTTTGCGTTGTGGAATGTAAATAAACATGTGGTAGATAATGGAAGAGATTATAAATATAATAAGTAATGGTTTGAGTTTTACTTATAGATATATAATATACCGTCAATGAGTATTCTGAAATATCCTTGATGTTAATGATTTTGTTATCTGGAGGGGGTAAAATACTGGACGTGTTTGGCAAATCATAAGTCTTTTGCGTGATCATTTCTGTCAGTATATCTTTGTTTCTTTGAACCCTTGTATAGTATCAAAATGAAGATAAAAAATAGAGGGAAAATGCAAAATGAAGTTAGTTTTTTTTAGTGGAAAACAGCGTATGGAAAATGTATGAAGAGTGAACTCACCATTCTCTAATTTCAACAAGTTTTTCAAATTTAGGATTAATGAGGATGGAACTGTTAGCCTTAGTAGATAATGGCATCCCTGTTAAGAATGAAGCAAGCTTATACTGAAGTTAGATTTTTATAACACCAGAGCTTATAAAAATGATGATTAAATTGAGACGTTGTTTACCTTTGAATGATGTAACTTTCAAATGGTTACCAACAATCATTGGTTTTTCATAAGCCAGTCACTAATTTCAAGGCCTTCATGGTCGATAAAGTTGTCCCATATAGTGAGAATAATTGCTTGCAATTTGCACATAGAGATATCAGATTTCATGTTAATGAACATAATAGATAAACTATTGTATTGTGTGCGAAGATTTATATTCATCTATACATAACTTTCATTGACAAGGACAATGTCTTGGACAGCTGCATCTGCATTCTTGTTGCTTGGAATATTTCGTTTTGGACTAACATCAACAACAATACAAACATATGCTGCATAGGGAATTTGAAAAAGGCTGATGCATGAAGTAGTAGCTTCCAAATATAATGTATAGCAAAATTCTGGAAAATGACTAAACTAATAGTAACTATTACCTATTTGACATCATCATCTATGTAGTTTTGAAGTTCATCAAATGGTGTAAACTGAAAGCATGACTCTATAAGAGCACTATGGTCTTCATTTGATTCTTCAATTCGAGTTGAACCACTAATTGTCCATTGTGTATGTCCACATGTTGACCTGAAGCGATCGTTCGTGTTTTTGACATATGTGTTGGAAATTAACTAAGTCTTTGGTGGCACTAATGTGTTTTCAAAAGCTTTGATATTCTGAGCAAATGTGATTGCTTGGACTTTATTTTCCTACGTTAAATGATATGACATTAAACATTAATACACAAACAGTTTTTTTTCCCGACACCAAACATTAATACACAAATATATAGATGTGCAAAGAGTCTAAAAATATTACTGCAGTATCCATCAACAAAAGGCACTTATATGTTCCATTTCCCTTCTGTGATGTTCTTGAAGTTGTTTTTTCTACAACCACCACTTTACATGTCCATCCTAGTTCTCTTGGAGCAATATCAGGAGTCAGTTTAAGTCTGAACACCATTTCTATTGCAGGAAGACAACTATATTTGAAAGAAGCATCCAACATTGATTATTAATAATGTAAAAGAAAAGCAAGCTAATGAAAATAGAGGAAGCACCATTCACCTTATCTTGTATTCGTAGTCTTTCTTCACTTTTCTGGTGTATATTGTAGGCAATAATATGTGTTTATATAAAGATATAGGGCATGCATGTATGCAGAGATAAGGTGGCAGAGTTGGTAGATAGATAGAGAAGTGGTATGGTGAATATAAAATTCAGATTGACTGCAAACACAGATCACACTGTCCTTTTGTTCACAGTAAATAAAGTACAATGTGATGATTTTTACATTTAATTTTACAATACACAATCAGAATAATCATCATGAAAGTACAAGACATGAGGGAATATTATTGTTAAAACCAACAAGAGGTAAGTAATTAAATTAACAAAATAATTTGTATCTACATCAAAGCACATCTATAGTAACTCAAAAATTATGGCACGGAGACACGACACGGTCGAGACATGGGGACGCGAGACATGGCATGACACGGAGACACAGTGCCATGACACAGCGACACAATAAGACACGGAGACACACAAAGACATGACACGGTGTGACACAGAGACGCATGGAGACATGACACGGAGACTCACAGAGATATGACACAGACATGTAAGCATATTTTTCAAGAATCAGAAGCGGAAATTTCAAATCTACCTTTGATCAGTTTCGTCATGACATTTATAAAATTACCAGAATATGTGTTGCTTACCATGTACAAGATAAAATAAATTGATGACTTGAATTAGAAATTCGAAAAAAAAAACAAACAAAAATAAATGATGAATTCGCAAAAACTTAGATTAGTATTATGCAGATCTCTGCATACAATATCATTATCTTTAACATACCTGTTTTGTAATATCATATGTTTTTTCCTCCATAAACCACACCACAACCTCTTGCCCGACAAGTTTGATAAGTTCATTTTCGTGCACTTATTCGGGGCCATTTTACTAAGTTTTTATATTGTTTTA
>CAIGRL010153684.1:0-12532 GCA_903798325.1 Fraxinus xanthoxyloides
TGTGGTTAGACCATAAAATAATTGAATCTAAGATAAGTGAGTTCCATGCACAGATATTTGCCACCTTAGAAAGCATATTTTTATTTTCTGAAACTGAAATATTTCCAATTACGCTATGATGCTATATTCTTTTTTTCGAATTTCATTAGAGATTTATTTATCGTGTGTAATAAAATATGCACTCAAGGGGAAGATCTAGTTGGTGCTATTAGCCTATTACATTGCTTTGTGAAGTATTCAGAATCTTATAAAATATTGTTCTCAGGATTATGCAGAACTTTCTTACATATGTTGAGGGACTGAAATTGTCTAGAGATATTGCCCTTTATTGGTTTCTTAGGGACGAAATTCTGAAGATTCCTTGAGAGCTTTACTTTCTTTTATGGGGTTTGGAACACAAGAGGTGCATTGCAACTCAGCATTAAATGACATTTATTCTCCTTTTCCATACAAAGACATTTTTTTATGATGACTTTCAGAAACTGGTAGGAGCTAGAAACCACAATTCACGCATAACCTTTGGTGTTTCTCTTTCAACTGGGCCCAACATAAAGTTGCTGCACTTACTGCTTGCCTTTTATCCTTCTTTTTGATTTTTTTCGTTGTGTTCACTTTACTCTCTATGGTCCTGGTCTTCTGTGGACTTAAATTGGTCTTATGGTTATGATTAAAACACGGACGATTCAGATTACAGTTCAGATGATGTGAGCTGTCAAAATTGAAAAATGATAGGAAACGTGCCCAAGAGTGAAGAAAATTCCTTGTCAAGATTCCTTTCCCCTTTCCTAACACTATCCCAATCATGAAAGCACGAATGTGAACTACAATTAACCTAGACCCCACCGCCCACCCCGGGTCCTGTTCCGCATTGCTCCCGTGTCCCGCTTTCCTCTGCCACCCTTTCATTCTAGGAGTATTTGAGAAATCTTTTGTTTCATAGAGTGCCACTGAGTGTAAACAATTCCACGACCGTATGCATGGATAGATACTCCACACACTTTATTGAAATAAAAAGTCAGGTGTCTTCTCAGAACATCACTGCCGATGACTTGTTGACTCTAACTTCAGAAATAAATCTATATAAAAGCCCCTTTCCCATGTTTTACTGTATGGCCCTTCTGGTTTCAACCTCAGTTCTTCCAGTGACCATATTTAGGAGGCTATCTTTGTCACTATAATTATTTTGAATGTGAATTAGTTTCAGTTGCTGTTTGCTGCATTGTGAATGTCGTTATCAGAAAATACCTTCACTCTTGTCAAGTTACTACTACATTCAGGTATATTCCTTTAAAATGTTCTAGGCATTCAGCACATTCATTAGAGCGAAGCTCTCTTTTTCTTTCAAATTATTATCTGATGTATGTGAATTTAAGTTCCACTCAACCAAATAATGTGGCAAGGCAGAGATTACCGTTCGACGGTTGATATTTATGTTTTTTGACTTGTAAATATTGTTTTGCAGCTAGCAACACCAACTTTCGATGTCACTGGAATGATTTTTGGCTTACAAGCACCAAGAGAATATGCTCAAGGACCACAAGTCGAATGGCTCGATTTGCAGGTGGGAAATGGTTTTGAACGATCGACATGACCTACATCTTAGCAGCTCAGAAATAGATCGACATATTAGAACCTCGATTTATTGTCGTTAGTCAGAAGGAAACTTCATCTCCTGCATTGTTATCAGAGAATTGTTGCTTCGATGTACAAGAGAAGTCTTGAATTTGTAGTCAGTCTCTACTTATCTGTAGAGATGAATTGTTACCTAACAAAATTTACTGTACTTTGTAATGGTGACCTAAAGCAGCTCTCTTAAGGAAATGTATTGCTATATTGTTATGTTCTTTCAATTTGCTCCTACAATGTTTCTTTGTTCATGAGTCCATAAATATGCAGCAATGAAGGTGTAGAATAGCACCGGGCTGGGTCCAGTACACTCGTACCGAGCCTGGCAAATGGCAATAGAGGCCTGTAGCCTGCGGGCCACTATATGAAAAGTGTTGAACTTGAATCCTGGATGACCTGGGCTCAATACGGTCTTTGGAGGGCTTCATTTTCTTTGACAGGGCCAGTTTGGGCTTGCTGAAAATGTCGAACTATGTTGGGAAAAGGGGTGGACAGTACTGGGGGCTAGGACATCCCACCTCATGTCTTTGTGCACCAGTTCAAATCGCTAAGAAAAATGAAAGAAAAAGAAGTTAAAAGTTTATTGATTTTCTTTGTATTATTGTCCTGTAATGCAAACAAAATGTAACAAAACTTGTCCTTGGGAGTTTTGAATTGAACTTTGAACATCAAATTGGAGGCTTGAATAATGGGATATTAACTGAGTAGTAGAGTGCGTCTATGATAATTGCATCATTGTGCTTAAGGACTTTCAATCATATGGATAGTTCAATGTAATCATTGATACCTGGTCCTAAAATGTGGATCCACATTAGCATGATGTACATATCCGTTTTAGACGGGGGCTTGAAACTAAAGCTCTCCTCAAGACGACAGTCCATTTGTGCGACTTGGAGATATACACTAGGCAACTCACAATAGAAAACATCACATGACAAGGCAAGGAAATGCGAGAAATGATTCGTATAGTCAACTCCAAATTTATTGAGAACAAGACTTAGTTTGTTGTTGTTATAAACGTTCCTTAAATTTCACTTAGTAAAACCAATCAAAATGCTCGAATATTCAAGATTCATTCACTTACAAAAACCATTGAACAAGAAATCAATCATAAGCATGTTCCAATAGAAGTATTTTTTTCTGCAAAGCTCTAGAGAAAGAATTTGTCCATGAAAAATAAAATATGAATCTAAATTGTATCGAAGACTTCCAAAGACTCATTTTTTGTAATGCTGCTAATAAGCTTCGAGTTCTATGCGCCCCCTTTCTTCTAATCTCCCCTGATACCGGTAAATGCTCGACTCATGTACGTATCTGTGAAGGCATGTTAACAAGAAGTCAGTCCATTTTCGATCAGCTAACAATCTATGTTCAAAATGCTTTCTGTGCTAAATTTAGATTATTTGTGGATGAACAGCTTTCTTCTGACATTAAGGCTGCCTGATCTTCATGCAAAGTTTTCCTGCACAGAGAATTGGTTCATGCTCGCATCCTGCAATTATTACAAACGCGTAAAAACTACTATATTTCTTGATTTGAAGTTAGAAATTAACGAGGTACTGGAAATTTACCGAAATATGTTGAGGAAATGACAACCAAGTGCTCCGTGAAACTTCCACGCTGGGACTCCATGTTCGTCCAGTAAAGCTATAAGTATTTACATCCTAATACGAGAGATGGAAACTGAAAAGAGAATAAGAAAGAACCGCAAACAGAAAAGTTGATTATATAGTAATAATATGCTGAACTTAAATGAAGTGTTTGGTGAGGTGGATTACACAATATTAGATGGTAAAAAGAAGTTGAAATCTTATTTATTATACTATCCAATCTTGCCCAGTACGGAATACCAAATATGTCAACAGTGTCATAACAACAAGGAGAAGAGACAAAATAAAATAAGACATCACCTTTAGGACAAAGAAAATCATGCATCTATGTCGTCTGAGGAAGTTTTATTCGGGTGCCTAAGCTTCCTAAGATGCTGAGCTATCTCGGTCAATAGTTTAGTTGCTTCACCGCCTCTTTGTAGTGTCATTGCAGTATGCTTTAAGAAGCTACTATCTGCTTCAATAGCTCTCAACCTCTCCCTAATTGTAGACACTTCTCTTTTAAGCGTGACCTTAGTCCCGTCTTCATGCTCAAGTGCATCGACCTCTAAGAGATCAGATCCTTCGTCTAAAGGTGTTTTTATCTTTTTCTCGAGTTCAGTCAAAAGACCTAAAAGATAAGACCGTTCACTCTCGAAATCTAAATGTGATTCATCCGAAATCCCTCCTCTGTATTCCATCAATCTATCATAAGGACGTTCCTTTTCATTTTCATCTGCACCACCCGAGCTACCACAGTCTGATTTCTCACCTAACGATGACAAAGACTGAGATTTTATATCTTGATAATTTTCATCAGCATCAGCTTCAACAATGTCACTGCCTACTTTCTTGATATGCCTGTATTTTTCTCTGTACGCCTCGAGTTCAGACACTAAAACCTTTATTTCTTCCTCTCTTTTTAAGAGCAAGTCTTTCATTACTTGCATAGCTTCCTGATCGTATTCGGCCTCCTCTTCCATCATTCTCTGATACTGTAAGGCCTCCATTTGGACAGTCGCCTTCTCTGCTTGCAGTCGAGTAATCATAGCCATTGCATTGTTTGCTGCAATTGCAGAAGCACTTCGTTCTTCATCGAGTTCCATGTATAATTCTATCAGGGACTTGCGATCCAAACGAACTTGTCTCTTCAAATGACTCAACATGTCGTTACCTGTCTCATTATGAGCATTTGCATCATTAAGCTCGGGGAAAAAGTTGTCTGCCAATTGTTTTCGAGCTCCCCTGTTAGCCCATTTAGGACTGTCTTGAGTTGAATCGGACAATGAAATCCCGAAAAATTTGTTTCCTCCTCGGACAGAACTCGGGGTTTTGCAAAAATCTTCATAATCCTCATAATCTGGTAGCACTGGAACTGTTGCAGCAGCTTTGATATATTCTCTACCTACTTTAAAACAACAAAAAAAATGTACTTAATGCATGTTTGTTATTCGTACTGAATAGGATTAGACACTAACAAAATTTTAGTTTCTCTTTTTTTAGCATTATCAAGTACCGTTCAATCCTCCTATCTAGACAAGCCATTAGGATTCAAATTTCATGTAATATCTTTGGGATCACAAACTTGTCCTTTTGAAGGGGTAAACCAGTTTAGCACCGATTTCATACACAAAGGTTAAATAATGTTGACATATCGAGGCACATTTGATATGCAGTATTTAATACGACTGAACGAAACATAAACAAGAAACTTCTTCCTTCGAACTGTAAAGTATTGTAGAGTCAATCTTATAAAAAAATTTGCTAACGGAATCAATTGGTGAAAGAGAATTTATACATTTTATCCTAACAGAAAACAAAGAAAGTGGTAGAGCAATATAACTCACTCCGATTATCTCCATTTGGAGCATATTCCTCCTCAGGAAGTTCTGATTCGGCATCTGACGTGAATCTAAGCTCGGAGTACCTAACGTGAGGCAATTCTATGTTTCGTCCTTCCTCGTTTCTGAGTAAGGATGCCCTAGGAGATGGAGTCGGAGCATTCATCGATAAACTTCTGTTATACTTAGAGGAGGGTCTTCTTTTCAAAGGCTCATTACAGCAACAACATCTAGGAATCCCACCCTTATCGTTCAATTGCTCGATTTCATCCTTCTTTCCCGTTTTTATATTCATTCTCGGATTATCTTCCACGAACAAATCAATATCCTTGTGCAAAATCCCGACTAGAGACTTGTACTTTTCGCAATTAGAATCTTTCTTTGTTGCGTACGAAAGAAGGCAAACTTCACACATACTACGAATATCAGATAGCCTCTTGTGCATGTGGCAGTATGCGAGTGACGAGATGTCCTTCTTGTGAACCTGGCATATGGAATCGTTGTAGTAAAAACTCGAGTGCCTATGAACAAGAACATGATCAATCCTCGTACAAAACAAGCATGGAATTCTCAACTCGAAAAACTTGGCGTATTCATTGGAAATGAAAGCGAGAAACCCGTCGGCGAAGAGTAAAATGATCATCACCCATTCGAGAATGGCATATATCACAAAATGTGGGAATTTTCCCAACTTCTCTTCGACAAAGCTGTTGAACGATTTAGCCGGCATCTTGACACAGTTACCGACGAAAAATCCCGACTCGTAGATCGAAACAAAAAAGTGAAATTAAATGAGATAGATCATGACCATCCCCAGATCATGACCTTTCTCTCTTTTCTCTCTATCTGCCTTTTGTGACTTTGTCTGTACGAGGAAGGAGGACAAATTTTGTCTGATTCTAAGTTGCTGCAGAACTGAATGGTGGTGCTGATTTGAGCTATATATGGTAAAGGTGGTTTGGAAAATAGAAAAATTGCCAAGTGTACCATTTACCTGAATTAACGGTCAATCTCTCAACCAACCTAGGAAAACAAGGAAACCACACTCCCCTTTTTTTGGGCTAAATTTCGGATTTTTGAGATTTTTTTTGTTGAATTTTGAATACTACTTCTAAGTTTAATCAACGATTTCCTTGTTGTCAAAGATTGAGAGCCTGCTCGAATTGATTAGGTTACGTAGAAATAAAATTTGAAATTCACTTACGAGAGTTTCCCCATAAAGTTAGAGAATCAAGTAATTTCTAACTTGTACTTCCATTGAATGATTGCTAACTTGCTAGACTATCGATTCTGACCAAATTGAACTTGGGGATGTCAACGAGCTAAGCTGAGATTTGGACTCAATTAGAGTAAAAATGGTTTGAGTTTTCTTTTTTTTTTTTTGCCCGAGTCGAGCCAAGCCGAACTTTTGTTCGGCCAAAATATCTAGGCTCGACTCGAGCCCTATCGAGCCAAGCCTGTGTAGCTGTGTGTGACAGCTACATGCAAGGCAGCAGTAGCTACCTACTATTGTAGGCAGACACACTGCCTGCTACATGTAGGTTTTTTCTTCATTTTTAAGGCTCGATTGGTCACGGGCATTTCAGCTCCTCGGCTCGGGCTTTTCTCGGACCAAGCCACGGGCCACCAGAATCAATAAGCCAAATTAACATCCCTAATTGAACTCATTGAGAGTGTGTTTGGATGGACATAAAAAAGGTATGCTTCTTTGAAGCAAGCGAAATTATACACGTTCAAATAAGTTGTGGGACCCAAAAGTCGAACATTAAAGTTAAATTTAACTTGTTGCGATAAATNAAGGCAGCAGTAGCTACCTACTATTGTAGGCAGACACACTGCCTGCTACATGTAGGTTTTTTCTTCATTTTTAAGGCTCGATTGGTCACGGGCATTTCAGCTCCTCGGCTCGGGCTTTTCTCGGACCAAGCCACGGGCCACCAGAATCAATAAGCCAAATTAACATCCCTAATTGAACTCATTGAGAGTGTGTTTGGATGGACATAAAAAAGGTATGCTTCTTTGAAGCAAGCGAAATTATACACGTTCAAATAAGTTGTGGGACCCAAAAGTCGAACATTAAAGTTAAATTTAACTTGTTGCGATAAATTAGTGTCAAAAGCACGTACATAGACAACCATAACATGTCTGGTACACAAGACTCGATATGGAAAACAATTAAGTGCGAACAATCTCTCTCATTGTAACATGTTTTTAGATCCATAAATTATGTAAAATGTGTCTAAAGTAATAAATGCCAAACACGACACAAGTGGAGAAGCTAACATCTCGGATAGTTGTAGAAGAGACAGTATACAAAATTCTTCGACTACCGGCCTTCGCTCCTAATTAGTAGATAGGACGTTTGCAGACAAGTAAGGGGAAATACAGCCTTGTACCTGAAAAAGAGAGTTCGAATTAAAAACTTGAGAGATTACAGACAGCTAAACATGCAAAAATGGCAACAAAATCAAAAGAAGGGGAGGACGAAGCAATTTTAGGCGAACATAAAACTCATTTGAAGGGACTGTAGCCAAATTCAAGAATCATTGTAGCCAATTCGAGGTCAATGGCACAAGCAAATTGAAGTAAACCCAAAATATATAAAACAATAGCCGAATTCAAGAATCGTCATAGTCAATTAGAAATCGAGTCTATATATAACTACAAAAACACAGAATTTCATCCATTTGCTGGTTGCACATAGTGATTCTAAAAGAGTATGAAACTAAGGCCTAAGGGTATGTTTGATGTAGATATTTTGAAAAAAGATCTTGTAAGAAATGATTTTTTTGGAGAATGTATGGTTAAGAAGTAGGGTTATGTGTCCACGTGCAAAATTATTTTATTGAAAGATTGTGCAATTGAAAATAAGTTGGAAAAAAAATAAGCCAATATTTGTCTCCCCTTTAAAACAAAACTCTATAATTCTCATATTCATTTTCAATCACACATTCACATAATAAAATATTTTGAACGTAACACAAAACGTTTTCCTATATTTTAACCACACATTCTCCTATATGCAAAAAATCTATTCGGAAGCTAGAAATCATAAATTGAAATTAGCCATGACCTTAATCTCATTTGCGCATAAAAATAGACCTTCATTTTAAACCTTGCGCAGACTACTTCTAAAGCATTGCAAGTTACGTCTAAGCTTGCTAATATTGACGGATTATCGACCACTTCGATGAATAATTTGACTGTCATTTGTGGATGATTTCAAAAATGCACGGAGTGGTTAACTTTAGCCCTTGTTTGTCACAATTTTTCTTCGAACTCATTTTTAGCCACACAGTTTAAGGGACCACAACTTTTATTAACTTTTCAACCGTAGATTCGTACTTTTATCAAAATCTACTAAAAATCTGATTTTTAACTAAACCAAAAAAGGTAATGTTTCACCGAAATTCATATGTTGCCTAGAATTAAATCAGAAAAGGGGAAAAAGAAGCAAATAAAAGTCTCATTTGCTCTCAAGTATGCAACATAAATAATTTGCTCTTTAACTTCTCTTTCTCTATAAACTATTTTTATATAGACTTCTAATATAATTTTGTATATTGCAAAGAGAAAAAATAAAAATGAATGGCGTGTCATGGAAAGAGGTGTACCTGCAGTAAACAAGTAGGAATTGGAATGAAGCCTTGAAGCAAAAGATCAACATCCTCCAGAGTCTGCTGTGGGACGGGGGTAATAACATAGAGCAAACCTTTGAAAGTGTCAATGCCTCTCACAATTCCTGGTTTTTGAAAAAGCAAAACTGAGCCTTCACATGAAATAATATAATGATTGATGATTCAAATATAAAACTTGAAGAACGAGAATCAAAAGCAGCATAGGACAAGTATAAAAAGTTCAGACAAGGTGACCAACCCAAGCCAACACAATGAGGTAATTGGTTGGAAACTCCAGAACTAACTGCCAGACCAACAATAGTCGCATTCAAGCTGTAGAAAGTTTCAGTCTTTGGTACCTAACAGTAAGATAGTACACTATAAAAAAAAAATCATTCCTAGATAACGGAATTTTATGACCATCATAAATTAGAAAAAAAATGACGTATATCGATGTTCAGCAAAATAATGTCGAGATGTAGGATAGTTGTACATACCTCGCAATGAATATGTTTTATTTTGATACTTGATATAGAAATTTCATAAGGAGGGTGGGCAGCTAATGCACGAGCAAGTTCCTTAATTGTGGAGATATTCATCTCACTAGGAAAGCATTGTCTGAAATATGCCATTACACGTAAATCTCTCAGAAGACGAGAATCTTTCCGTACCAGCAACCTGGAAAAGACTAATTGTTAGAAACTATACAATGGGCAAACTTATATCTTCTAAAGAACTCTAAACCACAGCATATAATTCACATTGACAAGGAAAAACAATTTTCAGTAAACTAAGTTATAACATAAATATGAAAAAGCAAAGGACATACGATCTCTTCAAATGGTCCCGACGAGCAGAATTGATCTCAATGATGGTAACTTTATCAGTATTTCCCTCGTCTAACCAAAATGCCCCAGCTGGTAAGTTCTTAATCTCAGACGAAATGCAAATTTTAACGACGTGTGTAGGAGACATACACTTCAACATGTCCACCAGTATTTCATAACCAATACCTGACACAGAAAATAAACAAGACAGTCTGACATCTATATGTACGAGAACGAGTAATTTTAACACTAAGCATGAGTAATTAAAAAAACTAAAAATTATAGCATCATGTCAAGAGAAATAGAAGGATAGACAATAAAAACACCTTTAACCCAGCCAGGGGTATTTATGACAAGTGGCAATCCAGCACAATCCTGGCAGTCAGTCGTGCTTTTCATGTAGTATTCTTTTCGATAGTGATCATACAGGGAAAATATACAGGTCAAATATGCTGTTGGGTTCCTTTTTGAGGAGATATCACCAAAGAAAAAGCATCTGAAAGGAAGTTTCAACAAAAAAATAGTTGGATAAAGTTCATTCAATATATTTGATAGACATATTGCTTAACCAGCTGAAAATATGCACTAAATTTCACTAAACAAGGCCTCCACGGTATAATGTTGTGTGCATAGAGAATTGCTAGTCAAATTATTGATTATTTGCAAACTAGATCAAAAGATCACAGCACAAACAGTACATAATCTCTACATTCTATCAAATTTTAGGGACCAAGAGTTAACGAATCAATTGTTCATGAAAACACAAATTTCATGCTTCATTTATGAAGAAATGCAACTTCAATAATCATTATGAGAACTCATTCAAACTTCCAAAGAAGCTTGTATTAACGAACAGTCGAACACCAAAATGCATTAAAATAATTGCATATGCTAAATGCGACGAGCAAAATTCTATGACCTTCCAGATGTCATTGCTATTAGCATTTTCAAACAAGTAACATTAAAACAACACATATTAGAGGAGAACATCATCGCCAGATAACAAACAACAAAATTATCAAAACAGATTTGCAAGATGTCTAAAAAATTAATCTTTTATCAAACTCGTCCTCAAAAGTATCTCTTCCAGCCAAAGAAATGCATAAGCAGTTTATCAATTGCATATTCGTCTCTAGTAGCTAAATACAGAAATAATCAAATAAAAGCTAAAAGATTTATACCTGTCGGGAGTTTTGAGACATGGAATTGTCAAATCTAAATAACAAGCAGAAAAAATAAAAAATTATTAGGAAAACTTGATCTGACTACAAAAGAAACAAAAAATAGACTTGGGCCAGAGAGAGAGAGAGAGAGAGAGAGCATCAGTAAAACAGTAAACACCATTTGCAGAAGTACCTGGAGTTACTTTGTCAACCACGGTAAGCGAAAGAAGACCAGGAGGAGTAAATTCCGTCTGCCCAACATCAGTATCCAGGTAAGCAACTTTGCTGTACCTGAAATACAAAACTCATACATTGAACATCTACTCTTAATTAATGAAAAATCGGGATTCCATCAGAATTATGAATTGCAGGTTTTTCCTAAACCGTTTCATCAATCTACAAATACAGTCTATGTGAAACAAATTCAAGCTCCAATTTTGCAGATTATACCACCCACTCTCACATGCATAATGTTATTGTACAAATCTCTCTTTTCTATGCGGGCACCATCTACCAATCATAGAAATAGATGATTTGCAAAGTGCCAAGAATACATTCGTAGGTCTGGTGAATTGCACGTATCCACACCACTATTGATTGATCTCTATGTAATTCAATGTGAAAACATGTTCAAGTTCAGATTTTGCAAATCAACACAAGCAGACACACAGGCATAAATATAAGACCATGTATAATGCGGTATACATGCAGGATGCTGATGTATTTCATATTTTAACTCCAGCTTGGGAACCAATAAAAATATGAAAAAATAGACAAGTTCCAATCTTTCAAATAAACCTATAGATAGACACAATTAAATATCGCCAACAATTCATCCAAGTATCGAGAAAACAACAAATTTATCAAATTAAATGTCACATACTATTCGAAGTACCAATAAACCAGTTATGAACAGAGAATACCCTCAACAACAACAACTAATGCAGTAACTAAGCCATGAATTGAAATTCTACACGAGAAACAAAGCCCAGTTTAACAAATTAATTAATAAATACCAAATTAAAACATAAAAAAACCTTTGAAGCAGGACATTGAGGAGGTGGCGTGAGAAAGTGGTTTTGCCGCTGTTTTTGGGGCCGCAAACAAAAACAGAGGGAGGGTTTGAAGAATTTGAATTATTGGTTATGGCTTCCGCTGCATTAGACCATTCGTCAGGTATGAATATTTCGGTTTCAGCCATTTTAGCAGTAACAATGATTTCTCTTTCTTCCCTTTATCCTCTCCTGTTGTATATCAATACATACACTGGGCATTATATTCCAATTATACTCTGTGGGTGGGAGTAGGGTGGGAGCAGCCACGCTGTAGGCGTGTGTAGCAGAATCTTGTACTTTTTGAGTTTTGAGAGAGACGAACTTGAATTGAATAGCAGAGAGGAGAGGAGAGGAGAGGAAGGGTTCTTGTTTGTAATTATTTTATTTTTATTTAATAATTATTAGTCTGACAAAAATAATAAAAATAAAAATTAGACTTGTGTCAATATTTTCATTATATATTACCATCTACTTGTATAAAACTAAAAGTTATTTTATTATTAAGTAAAACTCAAATATTAATTTGTACAAGCATTTAAAATTATTACTCATTGTACTCAATATTTTTTTCTCCTTAAAAATTACTAATTATTTTATCCAAACACTTTTTTAATTGTATTCGAAAAGAATGAATAAAACTTGTAACACATTTATGTTTAAAGTAAAATGACATTTATATAAATTAAATTATTATGAGACCGTGAAGACATATGACTCGTCCTAATAAAATTTGTCTAACATATTCTTGCATAAAACCTTTAACGTTGTAAAAAAGAATTTCCTCCAATGTCAAATTTTATTAGGACGAGTCATA
>CAIGRL010153689.1:0-19675 GCA_903798325.1 Fraxinus xanthoxyloides
CGTCACTTGAGCTTTCAATGAGTCGTTGCTAAGAATTAAAATATTTTACCTTTACAAGTGAGTTCAAACATATAGTTCTAATATCTTGAATTGATTTTGCGTGAGTGCACGATTTGTTGCTCGATTTTGAATTTAGCGCAATTACTTGATTTGTCTCTAATTATTTTTGGCGCGAGTACTCGATTTGTCTCCGATTGTTTTGGCGTGAGTACTCAATTGAGAATGCTCGATTTTCAAGTTGGGCTTTCTTGATCGCCACATTCAATGCAATGAGTATTGATTATACAATTAATCTAAATTTGTGTTATCTATAAGAATCCTAATTTATAATTAATGTTTATAATCCATTTAGGATTTAGACGAACGTTTAATTGTCGATAACATTTTATTATGCATGTTATCAAGAGATAGCTCTTCCTTTAAACTAGCGGCACTTCACAAAAGGAACGAACCAAGCATATGGGCCCACCCACTAGGAGTAAGTTGGGTAGAAAGCAATATAAAAGAAGAAAGAACCTCAGGAAAGAAGTGATTGAAGGGAACTTTGTAACCATATACATTGAAAGTTTGTGAATAGCTATACAATCATGGGGATGACGGTCCATAATTTGAAATTGCCCAGGCCTTGCTAACTTAATATCACCTAAATCCTTCTCAATAAGTTTGGTAAATATTTCTATGGCTTCAAACACCTCCCCATCACCTTGACTATGGTTATCAGGCTCACTCAAAGGTTCGTATAATGCATCCCTAAGTTGGGCGCCACTCTCTTGCCAAAAGAGTCACGAAGCAAGGAGGTCAACTTCTTTCAAACAAAGAAAAAACCTGAATGGGTAACTGTAGAACAAGGTAATGCCTCGGGTGTACAACACTTCTTTAGAAGAAGAAGAAGAAGCACCTGACAGATCATCTCTAAGTCAAGAGCTTTCAGTCCCAAAGTATACAACATATTTTGGGAATTGCTTTGAGAAGACGTTATAAATAAACCTCACATCTTTAGATAAAAGCTTAGATACAGGAGCAAGAAAGAAAGGGCAGAATACATACCTAGGGAAGATTTTTGGAAGATAAATGAAAAAGAGCGAGACATGAAATCACTAGAAAATGCCCCGAAGAGTATAAAGCACAACAATCAAAGACAAGGGCTAAAGCAAGGATAGTAGTTTCAATGAGAATGACGTATTTATAGATTCTGTCTAGTTATACTAGTCATTGGATTGTGTTAGTAATAATCTTAGCCGTTTAAAAAGCAATCAGACAATCATAACCGCCAAATAGTAAGAGGCGCTAAAAAAAAAAAACTAGATATATATTTGTGTAGTCCTTTTTAAATTATAACTTTGATTATATAATTAATCCCACTCTTTGTTATCTAAAAAAAACTCGAATTAATAGTTGATGTTTATAACCCATTCAGGATTTAGACAAATGTTTAACTATCAATAACATTTAATTATGCATGATTGTCATAGTACTGAACGTTATATCTGGTAATTTTATTATTATTATCTTAACAAAATAAAGTGTCCGACATCATTTAGTACTGATCGTGGACGATTATTTCTGATCTCTTCGTGAATTGAATCTATCAATACTTAACAACTTAATTATTCAATTTTTAATGATATCTGTGGAACATTTTATAATTTTCTCAAACAATAAATGCAATTTTAATAAAAATCAACTATCGTAAATTAACATTTATTTGTCCGAAACATAATATCGAATAATACATTTGTGATATACCCAACATTAACACCTCTAGAGCAAAAAATTCTATAGGAAAAATCTAGAGAAGCCTTTAATACAGGAGTCAAAGCACATCTGCTAAAAAAAACTAGTTACAAAGTTAAATTTGAACTCAAGCACATGTTGAGGATTCCGGTTTCTATATGGTCAAAACTATTTTCAAAGAATTGACCCATTAAATATTTTGAGATTTTTTTAATGATGCCATATCCAAAAAGTATCATTTACTAAATGGATCACTATTACAAGAATAATTATATCTATCACCAGTGATATTAACTAACCACTCTAAGCATTACCATGTGATGTACTCAAAAAAGATAGAATCATCTTATTCATTAAAGGAAAAAATACATAAATATAAAGGTTTCAAAATACGTTTTCAAAAATAAAGAACTTCTAAATTTTTTTAAAAATAAGATGGTCGCATTGTGAGGCTTCTAATAAAATATTGTAGCCTATAATTTAAATAAACATGCCACGGAAAAGAAAAAAAAAAAAACTTGTGAATTCTTTCCAAAATCAGGTGGTCACATTTTGAGTCATCTAGTAAAATATTGTGACATATAATTTAATTAAACATGATCATGATCACAATAACACATAATTTATGGTAGCGATCAAATACTAGTCCAAATCACACAAAGTCACATCCAAAAAAACACAATTTGTATGTCATAATCACATATTTTAGTCACAAATCAATATTTTTTTTATATATATATAATTTTCCATTTATTGCCATCTTTCCATTCTTTAATAGACATGGAACACATCTGGTCAATATGTTGTCTAAATACATTGCAATAGTTTTAATAATTTCAATTTTGAGTATTTTGTCCATATTGATTCTAGATATTCAATTGCTTAATCCTTATTAAATCATGACTTTTATAATTTGACTCCAGTCCTTATAATTTGATTCTAGATCAAACACAGTTGATTTAAGCTCCTAATATTAACTTTTTTACTGGTCAACTATTGTCCGTTCAAGATTAATTAATTAGTTTAAGCGAAATCCACTAATGGTCGAACTACACTCTTAAATTAATTCAAATTATCGATGCTTTTCAATAACTAATTCTTCTCGACAAGCCGTTAACATTTTGTCCGCATGAATCGTTAAAATAATTATAAGTGACCATTTTTACCGATAAGTTGCTTTTAATTATTTATATAAAAAATATCACAAGTTACATTTTTTCACTTACATAATTTCTTGTGATCGCATCACAACAATGAGTTTAACAATCATATTGCTAAACTACTGAACTCGGATTAAATTGTTCGTTGTAAAAATGCTTATATTGACGATATACCTATAAAAGTAGGTAACGGTTCTATGTTACGAAATATGTATGTTAATTAAGTCAATTCTAAAAAACTAGTTACAAAGATAAATTCGAACTCAATCTTTTATTGAGGATTTATATTCTTATATAGTCAAAATATTTTCAAAGACTTGACCCATTAATTATTTTGAGATTTTCCTTAATGGTGCACTATCCTAAAATTATCACTCACTAGACTCATCATTATTATAAGAATAATGTTATTTGACATTAACGGTATTGAAACACGTCTAAGTGTAACCATGTGATGTGCGCTCAGTGAAAGAATCATGTGATTCTTTATAGGGAAAAAATACATAAATACAAAGATTTCTAAATACATTTTTAAAAATAATGAACTTGTAATTTTATTTTTTTTAAATCAGGTTGTCACATTTTGTATCATTTGATAAAATATTGTAACATATAATATAATTAAATTGATCATTGCTACAATAACACAAATTAATGTTAGTGGTCAAATACTATTCACAAATTACACAAGGTCACATTCAAAAAAATATATATATAATTTGTGGATCACAATCACGTATTTTTAGTAACAAATCACAATTTTAATTTTCCATTTATTGCAATCTTTCCATTCTTTAAAACATGTGGAACGTATTTGTTCAATATAGATGTCTAGATACATTGCAATAATTTTAATGAGGTCGGATTACCCCCCCAAGTCGGTGCTCGCCTTGGTGAGGTCGCAGGTCATATATCAACAGTTAGCCCCCAGGCCAGTGCTCGCCTTGATGACGAACTGACCTTGAACACGGTTGGCTCATTTTTCCATTTTTTACAATTATTACAACAATAAATGTCTTGAACAAGTATCACGTTTTGACTTGCAAATGAGTTGTCACGTACCTTGTAATATATTGAATTTATCAAAGTATTGCAAAACATACAACCTTAACTCAGCTTGCTGATGAGCAATGCTTGAATAATTTCCTTGCTATGAAATTCATCTAAGTGTTGCAGCAAATTCAACCTTAGCTTGGCCTGTACATGAACAAGGCCTAAGTTGTTCCTCATAGGAATTTCCACTAAATATTGCAGCACATGTGACCTTATCTCGGTATGCACAGGAGCAGGGTTTAAGTAATTTCACATAGGAATTTCCACTAAGTGTTGCAGCACGTACAACCTCAGCTCGGCCTGCGCATGAGCAGAGCTTAAGTAATTCCACATAGGAATTTCCACTAAGTGTTGCAGTACATGTAACCTTAGCTCGACCTGCGAATGAGCAATGCTTAAGTAATTCCACATTGGAATTTTCACCAGGTGTTGCAGCACATGCAACCTTAGCTCGGCATGCACATGAGCAGAGTTTAAGTAATTTCTCATAGGAATTTTCACTAAGTGTTGCAGCACATGCAACCTTAGCACGACTTGCTTATGAGCAAGGCTTGGCTCACTTATGAGCGAAGCTTGAATGATTTCCTTTATAGGAAATTTGTCTAAGTGTTGCAGCACATACAACTTCATCTCGGCCTGCTTCATGAGCAGGGCTTTGATAATTCCTTATAAGAATTGCACTAAGTGTTGCAGCACTTACAATCTTGCTCGGCCTACTTCATGAGCAGGACTTTAGTAATTCATTGTAGGAATTGCACTAAGTGTTGCAGCACTTACAATCTTAGCTCGACCTGCTTAATGAACAGAGCTTTAGTAATTCATTGTAGGAATTGCACTAAGTGTTGCAGCACTTACAACCTTAAATCGACCTGCTTCATGAGCAGGCTTTGGTAATTCCTCCTGAGAATTGCACTAAGTGTTGCATCACTTACAACCTTAGTTCGGCNGCACTAAGTGTTGCAGCACTTACAATCTTGCTCGGCCTACTTCATGAGCAGGACTTTAGTAATTCATTGTAGGAATTGCACTAAGTGTTGCAGCACTTACAATCTTAGCTCGACCTGCTTAATGAACAGAGCTTTAGTAATTCATTGTAGGAATTGCACTAAGTGTTGCAGCACTTACAACCTTAAATCGACCTGCTTCATGAGCAGGCTTTGGTAATTCCTCCTGAGAATTGCACTAAGTGTTGCATCACTTACAACCTTAGTTCGGCCTGCTCATGAGTAGAGCTTTGGTAATTCCTTGTAGGAATTGCAATAAGTGTTTCAACACTTACAATCTTAGCTCGATTTGTTTCATGAGCAGGGCTTTAGTAATTCTAAAAGGAATTGCACTAAATGTTGCAGAACTTACAACCTTCACTCGGCCTGCTTCATGAGCAGTGTCTCCTCAATGACGGTGGTCATTAGTACGAGCTGGCTTCAAATACTCCACCTTAAATTAGCACGAGCTTAATGCATATAACAAATTGTATTTAATGAGGTCAGATTACCCCCCCTAGGTCGGTGCTCGCCTTGGTGAGGTTGCAGATCGGATATCAACATAACCAATAAGTCACTTTTAATTATTTATATACAAAATATCACATGTTTCATTTTCCATGGTCGCATCACAACATATGTTAACAATATACCTATCAAAATAGGTGACAAATTCTATGTTACAAAATATTTTCATTCACTAATCAATTCTAATTCTCAAAGGAACGAGGTATAGACTATATAATTGATGTCACTTTTGTTATCTCAAAGAACTTGAAATAGTAATTATTATTAACAACATGTTCAGGATCCAAAGAACGTTTATCTGTCAATAACATTTAATTATGCATAGTCGTTACTAAACATTATATCTAGTAATCTTTATTATTATTATTATCTTTATCACCAAAGTCTAGACAAACTGTAATAAAGGTAATATGATCTTAACAAAATTAAGTGTCCAACTTCATTTACTAGTCGCAGACAATTATTTCCGATCACTTTATAAATTGAATCTATTAATACTAACATTTTAATTACTCAATTTATAATGATATTCGTGATCGTGGAACATTTTATTATTTTTCTCAAGCATTAGCTGCAATTTTAATAAAATCAAACAATCATAAATTAATATTATTTGTCCAAAACATAATGTCGAATAATACATTTGACATATACCCAACATTAACACCATTGGAGCCAAATTTCTGAGGTAAAATCTGTAAAAGCCTTTAATACGGGAGTCAGAGCCTAGTTTTCAACAATAATTCTGCTAAAGAAACTAGTTACAAAGATAAATTTGAACTCAAGCATTTATTGAGGATTCTGATTCCTATATAGTCAAAATTATTTTCAATCCTAAAAGTATCATTCACTAGACTGATCATTAATACAATAATAATGATATCTAGCACCAATGATGCTAAAACACCAATAATGTTAGTAACCATATGATGCGCTCAATGAAATATATAATCGTGTGATTCATTAAAGAGAAAAATATGCAAGTACAAAGGTCTCAAATACATCTTCCAAAAACAGGAAAATTGAGATTATTATTTTTTTTTCCAAAAATTAGGTGGTTACATTTTATGTCCTCGGATAAAATATCGTGAGCTAAAATTTAATCAAATAGGTAATTATTATAATAACTCACAATTTATGATCACGGGTCAAATACTATTCTCAAGTCACACAAGGCCACATTCAGAAAACAAAATTTGTGGATTACAATCATGTATTTAAGTTACAAATCACACATTTATTAGTCCAAATTATCCAATTAACTGGTCACAATTACTCTTCACTCACTCACCCCATTCCTACCCCTCCCCCTGCCATCAACATTACTTAAAACATCGTCACCTTATATCTACAATCCATCATAACCACCGCCGCCTCCACTGCACCTCCACCACCTACACTTCAATCCATAACCACCGCATTTCACATACATCTTAAATTTATGACCACCTACACCTTGTTGGATGAGATATGATGGATTTAAATGATAACTTTAAAACCAAAAATCAACTTACCAATCCTTACCAAAATAAATGAGATAGAGTAACGGTAAGGATATGAGTAAAAACTCCAAAGAAAAGAATATAAGGTCAAACAAAGTGTATGCAAAGTCGAGACAAGAGTTGAACTCTTTGTCCTTAAGTCGAATTTGCTCCGTAAATGTGCCTAAGGATGATGGTAATCGACTCCCAAAATAGAATGACAAATTTCTTGTGTTAGTAGCACTTCAAAACACAAGAACAACGAACCAGAAATTATTTTTGTACTCATTCAAATGAAAAATGAAAAAAACAACTTTATTGCAAAATATTGGTTAGGAAAAGGATGAATTTAATGTTATGCTATGATTGCATATCATTGGGATAAAAAAAATGGATGTCCCAAGGGTCTAATTTATAGAGAATAAAAGGTTGTGAGTGAAGTGTTGTGCTCCAAACTCAACAACCTTTGCCAATGGTTACGGCATTTGATGTCGCTAGCCGTTGCCCTTGAGTCGTTCGAGTGTCATAAACAGAGACTCTATCGCTCGCCTATCGTTAGAGCACTAGGCGAGCAATGGAGTTGGTCAAATTCCAAGCCAATTTTTTCTCTTTCTTCCAACTTTAGATTGTAATTTCTCATTCACCAGAAATGGGTTTGGAGATTCCAAATATACCACGACAATCTACTCGATGAGTAGAACAAGTTATTCTATTTATTTACATAGTTTAAATATCGGATCACGTTCGGATATTTGGTCGAAGTTGACACGTAAATCACTTTTTCATGATTTTATACTTAACCAATTCCAACATTCCCCCACATGAATGGAAATTCCACAATATGCAATCTAAAATACAAATGATATCAAACTCTAACAAATGAGTACATACAACAAATTATAGCATCAGGATAGGTGGCTTGTGACTTTGAACATTCCTTAGTTGAATAGAATTGAATTTACTAGGCTAATTGGTGAACGCGATGTCTTAAACTATTCAACGTTAAATCAAAACAACTGTACAAACACCATAACTCATCTAACCATTTTGTTCCCATGGTTGCATTTATTTTGGCCATAGTCAACTCTTGGTTTCATAAATGCTTTAAGAGAATTTAAGCCTCAAATTCTTGTACAAGCGGCCCCACTTTACACTTATATAGGTGATCTCCTATATTTCTTGTCTACTTTTAGATATAAGAATCATTTAAACTATACACTTATCCTTGAACATTCTTATTCCAACACTTTAGATTTGTAGGAATTGGAGTAAGTGTTTTACATAAAATCTTTCATAACTTAGTGTCCACTGAAACAAATCTTGGGATCTCCAATCTACAATGTTGGGTTTCCGATATGTTGATTCTATTCAATAGGCTTTAGGCTCATTCCCCTAGAAAGATGGTATACCTGATCTCTAGTTAATCCTTTCGTCAAAAGATCTGCTATGTTTTCCTTTGATTTAACATAATTAATCAAGATTATACCATTCGATATCAAATGTTTAATGGTACTATGTCTCCGAAAAACATGTCAAGATTTACCATTATACATACTACTTTGCGTCCTAACAATTGCCGATTGATTATCACAATGTATATTAATCTTAGGAACCGATTTTTCCTAACATGGAATATCTTTGAGAAAAGTACGAAGCCATTATGCTTCTTCTCCGATTTTATCTAAAGCAATAAACTCATATTCTATCGTGGATCGAGCTATACAAGTTTTCTTAGATGGTTTTCAGGACACAGCTCCACCTCCAATGGTAAACACATAACCACTTATAGACTTTGAATCATTTGTGTTAGATATTCAATTTGCATCGGTATATCCTTCTAACATCGCAGGTTATCTTAGTAGTGTAATTTATAACTAATCGTGTGTCTTAGGTATTTCTTTCCAATGGTCATTACTTGGATTACTTGTAAATCTATTTAACTTGTTGACTACATATGCTATATCAGGATGCGTGCACTTCATCAAGCTGCCTATACCGCATGAATATTCTAATTGAGATGCGTGATCACCAGTATTTTTGGCTAAGTATAAACTTAAGTCAACTTGTATTTTAACTGGTTTATCGTCTTATGCCTTAAATTCTTTTAAGTATAGTATCAATGTAATGTGATTGAGACAATGACGAACCATCACATGTTTTAGAGATTTTAATCTCTAAAATCACATCAGCTACTCCCATATCTTTCATATCAAAATGTTTTATCAACATTTTTTTTGGTTGAGATAATATTGTTCGAATTATTTCTCATGATTAGCATATTATCAACACACAGACATATGATTACGTATCTGTTAGGTGTGGTTTTGATATAAACACATTTGTCACATTCATTAATTTTGAAACCATTTGACAACATAACTTGTCAAGTTTTTCATGTCATTGCTTCGGTGCTTGTTTTAATTCATACAATGATTTTACAAGTTTACACACCTTATTCTCATTTCCCAAAACAACAAAATTTTCAGGTTGTTCCATGTATATTTTTTCTTCTAATTCACCATTCAGAAATGCAGTCTTAACATCCATTTGATGTATTTCAAGATAATACAATGCAACAATAGGAATCAATATATGTATAGACATGGTTCTTGTAACAGGTGAATATGTATCGAAAAAATCTAGTCTTTCTTCTTGTTTATATCATTTGGCTACTAGTCTAGTCTTATACTTGTTTATTGATCCATTCGAGTTCAATTTCTTTTTGAAATTCCACTGATAGCCTGAAGCTTTGTTTCCCAGAGGAAGTTCAACCAATTCTCAAGTGTGGCTGTTCATGATAGATTCAATTTAATTATTAACCGCTTCTTTCCAAAAAGGAGATTCGGGAGTGGACATTGTTTTGTTAAATGTCCTTGAATCATTTTCAAGTAGATATGTTGGAAAATTTGGACCAAAAGTCTTATGAATCATCTGCCTTTTACTGCACATTGGTTCATCTACTTGAAGATTACTATCTTCTTGATAGTTTCCAATTGCAGTATCGTATGTTCGTTTGTGTGAACTTACTTCTTTCACTTTACAAGGAAAGATATTTTCACAGAATACAACATTCCTTGATTCAATGATTGTACTAATATGTACATCAAGTATTTCAGATTTATGAAACAAAAATCGGTATGCACTACTGTTATTTGCATATCCGATAAAAACACAATCAATTATCTTAGACCCAATCTTTACTTGTTTAGGTTTAGATGTTTGTACATCTGACAAACATCCCCACACTTTAAGATTTATGAAACAAAAATGGAGCAGTATTTTGTATAATCATCTATGAATATGATGAAATACTTTTTACCACCTTTTATCTGAACGTAATGTAAGCTACATATATCGGTATGAATAAGTTTCAAAGGTGTTGTACTACATTTGACCAAATGAAACGGTGCTTTGGCTAACTCAGCCTCTATACAAATCTCGCATCTTCCATTTGTATTAAAATGCATACTCGGTAGTCAACTTAAATTCATTAGTTTGCATATAGAATTAAAGTTTATGTATCCTAATCTATGATACCAAAAATTAGACGATTCAAGAATATAAATAAAAGAAGATATATTATTCCTTGAGTTATTCGATACAATAGTAAGGATATTCATCTTGAATAATCCATTTTTTACATAACTTTTGCCTACATACATGTTATTCTTGGTAAGTATAAACTTATCCAATGCAAAGATTAATTTAAACCCAATCTTGCTTAACAAAGAACCGGACACTAAATTCGTGCGAATATCCGGCACAAGAAGAATATTATTAAGGCTAAGTTTCTTGATCGATGTCATCTTCAAAATAACTGTCTGTCCTTCAAACTTTGAATTTGAAGAGTTTCCCATGAATAATTTCTCACCATCGATTGAAGTGTAGGATGAGAATATTCATTTGTGCCGCACAAATATGACGGGTAGCACCTGTATACACCCACCATTCCATGGGATTTCCCATTTGTAATTTTGACGAGTTTCTCATGAATAATTTCACACAATCGATCGGAGTGTAGGATGAGAACATTCCTTTGAATATGACAGGTAGCACCTGTATCCAGCCACTATTCCATGAGATTTCCAACATTGTTGCATTATGAAACAACAGTCGACAAATTCATATATGATATACCATTAGTATTAAAAAAATGCTATAGGTACATATTTTCTAAACCGAATTATTACAGGATTTTAAAAGCTCATAATGTGGCATAAACAGTGAAGGAATGGACCAAAATCGGGAAAATTAGTCAAAATCTAGAAATAGCAAAACTGTGTACGAGATCCCATTTCCCCCAAATCACACATTCTACACCCTCTCCTTCCACTCCACGAAAGTAACCAGCCACCACTTTCGTTCTCCTTCCGCATCAAACATTTTCTCCCTCATTCTGCCTCAAAATCTTCCACCATTTTCCCTCTCCTTCTACCTTAAACATCGCCTCCCCTCGGCGCCGTTTTCCATGAAATCGTATTATCTCCTCCCCTCCAACACTTCTTCACCTCCGGCCAAACTTGTTTGTCCTTATCCGGAACTATCATCCGCCACAAGAAGTGATGCCGACGGACCGAAACCCAACTTCAACATTGTCGCTGAAAACAAAGGGCTCTCGCTGTAAATGACGAACAAAGGTATATCACTCCAGAGTTTACAATATCTTATTTTCCATAGTGAAAAAATTACTCTTCTCGCCCCTTTATGTTCATTTGGCGTCTGATTATATATAGCTTAGCTGATACATTTTCAAATTTAGATAAATATACATAAACTGGTTTCCAGATTTTACAATGTTGATTTGCCATAAATTGCAATGTGTGATTTTCCCTAAATTGGTATCGAGATTTTTGCATTTCAATATGAAGCATCATGTTAATCATCTAAATGTAATGATTATTAGTTTAGGATATTGTAATGGTAAATTAAATTCTCTTATAAAACAAAGAATGATGATCTTTGGAATCAGAGTTAACTTTGTTGGCCGAATTCATACTGAGATAGCTGGAGAGAAATAGCATTTGCGAGCATATGAATTTAGTTGTGTGACTTGCGTTACTATTTTAATGGCAAGCGATAGAGTTATGCTCTTAGTTCTAAATAACTTTGCAACTTCTAACAAAATTAGAATTTTTATTGTAGGAAAAGAAATTGTAGGAGGTGAGAATCAGAATTTGTTGCTGGAATGCGATAATGAGAACATAATCGAGCATTTGAACACATTGGAGAATGAAAAATGAAGGAGGAGATGTTGCGACTGAGCTTGAGGTGGGTATGATGTTTAATAGTGAGAAAGAAATGTTGGATTTCTATAAAAAGATATGCTTACGTCGTAGGTTTTCGAGTGAGGAAACGAAATTCGAAAAAGGCAGACGATGGAGTTATGAGATATGTCACGTTCACATATAGTCGTAAAGGTCGAAGAAGTTATACTACCCGCCTTGAAGCCGCAACCAACATGTCAGACAGACTATAAAGCAAGAATTTCTACATTTTTAGATTCTCTTGGAGTATGGAGAATTAACAAAGTGAACCTCGAACACAATCATAAAACAAGTCCTTCGAAGTCGTTGCTTCGATGCAATCGAAAATTCACCGCGAGTGCGAAATGAAAACTTGAAGTGAATGATATGACAGGAATTTCCGTACACAAGAGCTTTAACTCTGAGGTTGTAGCAGCTGGTGGATATGAAAATATAAAATTTGTGGAGAAAGATTGTCGGAATTACATCGAACAAGTCAGACAATTACGACTTGGAGAAAGAGATGCCATTGCTATACAGTTGTACTTTTCAAAGATGCAAGCAAGGTGCTCAAGATTTTAGTTTAGCATGGATTTAGATGACGAGTCACGATTGAAGAATGTATTCTGGGCAGATAACAGATGTAGGTAGTCGTACAAGGAGTTTGGTTATGTTGTCATTTTCGATACTGCGTATCTGACGAATAAGAATGACATGTCGTTTGCCTCTTTTTCATCACAGACAATCAAAGCTGCTTGGCTGTGGATTGTTATCAAATGAGGACACGGGAACTTTTGGCTGGTTGTTCTAGACATAGCTGGAGTGCATGCATGGTAAAGCTCCAAACGGGATAATTACTGATCAAGACAGGGCAATGCAAAAGGCAATTGAGATTATTTTCCCAAATACAAAGCATATATGGTGTTTGTGGCATTTTTTTGAAGAAATTTCCAGAAAATTTTGGCTACCATGTCCATAAGAGCTCGATATTTTCTGCTATACACACCTTAGTATATGATTCACAATTTGTTGAAGAATTCAAGGAAGGTTGGAAGGTGATACTCGATAAGTATGTCTTGCATGATAATAACTGGTTGTCGAGATTGTACAAAAACAGAGGTCGTTGGGTGCCATGTTTTGAAGAACCACTTTTTGGGCTAGGATGTCCACAACATAACGAAATGAGAGTATGAATGCATTTTTCGATGGATATGTGCATTCGAAGATGTCGTTGAAGCAGTTCGTCGAATAGTATGAAAGAGCACTGATGAACAAGGTTGAGAAGGAATTTCAAGATGATTTCAAATCATTTTCCCAAATGATACCGCGTGCAACAACTTTTGAAATGGAAAAACAATTTCAGGCAGTCTACACACTTTCAAAGTTCAAGGAAGTTCAAAATGAGTTCACTGGGAAGGTATATTGTAATGTCTTAATTGAGAAGGGTGAATGTTTTTGGACGGCTTATGAGATCCGTGAACATGTCATACAGCATAAGCACCGAAAGAAAAAGACATTTTGCATCTCATTTCGGAGGGATACGCGTGAAGTTGTATGTAGTTGCCACTTGTTTGAATTTTGAGGAATCATTTGCAGGCATGCAATCACAGTCTTGATCCATAATGACATCACATTAATGCCTGATAGGTATATAATACAGAGATGGAGGAGAGATGTCAGTAGAGCACACACGAGGTTGCCGTGAATTATGATGGGTTAAGAAGTACTCCTGGACAGTTGAGATATGAGGAGTTATGTCAGGCTTTTTCAGAGGTGGCCGACCTCGCTGCAGATGATGAAGGGTGGGCACGTACAATAAATGAGTGGATAAAATTGTAAGCAGAACATATACGGATGGCAAAGTCGAGTACATGAAGCACTTCCCTTTCGCATCATATTATTCAGTTAACCTCCACTTGTACTGGTTCTCAAAACACTGACAGCGGGAGCATATTAGATCCTAAATCGTCGAACAGAGAGGGCGCGCTAAGGAAACGTAGAATCAAAAACCCATTAGAGTCCACTTCAAGAAAAGTGAAGGTATGTTTATCCGTTTGAAGTCCGAGTTCTTATTTAAGTCGATGACAATGCAGTCCATCTCAGCTTCAGACAAAGGGAAGAGGCAAATGGCTAGGCCTAGTACTACGGACGATGCTGCAACCGACGTCCATGAATCTCGACTATCACAATGTTCTATGCCGACTTCGTTCTCGTATTCACAACACCTAATCGTCAGTAATATATTATGTTAATCCATTTAACCGATTTGACGTGTTGTACATGATGTTCTGTCATGCAGGGTGACAATGCTAACGAAGCCATCGCAGAACTCAATTCGTATTCATCCTTCATCTATCCGGCTCTTACGAATGGAATTATGAATGCCCAAGGTAAGTAAAAATATATTTCATAATTATGTACAAATCGTCATTTAATTTAAGTGTTTTTAATAATTTTTATCTTGTGCATTAGGTCATGTGATGCCGACTACTATCAAAATTTCCCCGATCAAGGTGGCACATGATTGGGATTATAGGATGGAAGGTATTGTTTACACTAATTATTGGAAAATATACTCTTTTTTTTCTCTTTTCTAATTAAGGCATAACTCTCAAATTTATTTTAAGGCATTATTTTACTGCACAATATTTATTATTATGTCTATATTCCTGATTCCCACCTTTTTAACTCTCAAAATTGAGAAGTTACTGGGGTATTCCTTGAGACTAAGAATATGAAGAAGTGAACTGGAATGAGCAAGAAACCTGTTATATTTGGAGGCCTTGATACTAGAGATCTTATTGCTTTCAAAATGTTCTTTTGGGTAGAAATTTGTCAAAGACCAAAGCTTGTGTGGAGGGATATTGGTGCTCTATACTTACTGCCTACGCTGAGACAGTGTCCTCACCACTTAAAAATCTATGAAGCATTTTACGTGTAAAATGGTTATATTTATGAAAAAATTTACATGTAAAATGTGAAAGATTAGGTTCTTGCCCTTGACATTTATCTGAATGTTGTATTCATGGGATAATGTTTAAGCAATTGATTATTGTTTTCCTAGTATGTGTTTAAACAAGTTATTATTTGCAGGTAAGTTGAGCCAACAATGAAGACTTATCTACACATCCAATGAGAAGGGGGTTCGCTTCTAGTGGCAAATTGACTTTAAAATGGTTATGTTTATAAAAAAAAATTTCGTGTAAAATGTGAAACATTAGGTTCTTGCCCTTGAAAATTATCTGAATGTTGTATTCATAAATTACTACGTTTATGAAGTCATTTTGTGAAACCGGACTATCAAATATCTCTTTTGTTGAGGTAATATTTTCATGTTAGAAAATTCTGACATTGATAAAATAGATGTAGCCAATCTGCACAAGAATAAATCTGCACAAAAATGAAGTGATTTGGTGCTTATAACCAGAATTTTAGTGGCACCACTTGCAAAGTGAATTGGTAATTATAGTTGAAAGGGGATTCATGATCTCATTGTATGAAAAATGAAAAACAAAAAACAAAATGACAATCTTAAAACTTCATGCACTACGAGAAGGAAATGATTAATCTTCATCAAACTAGACATGTCAACGTAATAAGAAAAATATGTCTGAACCGTCAATATATTAAAACGATTACCATAATAGTGAACCTATGTCCAACGCTCAACCGACCTTAACAAAATTAACCATGTTAATAAAAGCCTACTATGATCAACAAGTTCATGCGTTACAACAAACCATAAAGCTAATACAAAATGACATCATAGTACTTTGTCTACCACAAACTGAACTGTTATCACCCGTTCAAGTCAGTCCCTTTCCCTTTCTCATCACATTCGGCAATTCCTTTTCCCTTGCGAAATGTTAACTGCAATGATATGTCGACATCTCGTTTCTCAGTTATTCGAGCTAGACTGTCAAATATTCTTGGCAAGTCTCCATCTTCCTTGTTGGGCTCATGATTCACCACTTCATTAACGGTACTCGATTCTCCATTTAAATCTTCTTTTTCCATCCAATCGAAATATCCACAGTCATTACTACACGTGAAGAACAATTGCCCTTTGTTTACAGTGTCCCATTCGATCTCGAAACATTTCTGAACTCCATGTTTACACTCTGGGCATCTACGTATTTTTTTGGCATTGTGAGAAATAGTGAGTGTTACTTCGACAACTGTGACAAACTCCAAAATTCCTTCCTCCCAGTCTAATCGACTACTGTTCATGAAACAAATAAACCAACATGAATGATATTGAAATATGAAGTCCCACGATGCACAAAGTAAAGACGTACATTTTTCTCTTATTCACACTGTAATAATAGCTGTCGAAAAATGTTCAATATTAAAACTTACAATTATTTTTCCCTAAATTAATAGAAACGATACAAAAACAAAATGCACATTGGAATGTTCACACACATTAGCAGACATGAAATTGGGGTTCTAAAGTTTGATGAAATTCCCAATTTCCAAAAAAAATCCAAACAATGGCTCCATTCAATCCCTAAAATTAACATACCCAGTTGGCTAGTTCAACAAATTCACAGACAAATCATAAATCATATATTTAGATTTACTCCAGGAAAGTCCATTCCCTAACATATGCATACCTAGCTCAACAAATTCTCAGACATTCCCAAATCCCAAATTATATATTCAGACTAAATTTTTAGCATAACTAGTTGTTCAGGGATCGCGATAAAATCAACACAAAAAATAATTTAGAGACTTAAGTCTGTACTACCCTTGGGAAGTCGACGGATTTGGTAATGAATGATGGTGGCAATATATACAAACTGCATTTTTTACCATAGAGAATTTGTTCAGAGATCGCGATAAAATCAACCATTTCCTTGCAAAAATTTAGAGACTGAAGTCGGTACTAACCTTAGGACGTGGACGGACTTGGCGACGGACGATGTTAGTAAATCAGTCAACAACGGGCTAAATCGACAGCAACTTCAACCCACAAGCTCTATCATTTCTCGTATTGACTGAATCAGCGGATGAAGAAGTGTTAAGGAGGAGGCGATGTTTGATGCGGAAGGAGAGGGAAAATGGTGGCAATTGCTTGCCGATTTTGAGGTGGAAGGAGAACGAAAGTGGTGCCTGGTTGCTTTCGTGGAGTGGAGGAGAGGGTGTAGAATGTGTGATTTGGGGAAAATGGGATCTCGTACACGGTTTTGCTATTTTCTCGATTTTGACTGATTTTCCTGGTTTGGTCCACTCCTTCACTGTTTATGCCACGTCATGAGATTTTAAAATCCTGTAATAATTCGGTTTAGAAAATCTGAACATATAGCGTTTTTGTTAGATATTACACCAGATTCAGTAATATTCACTCGGGCTTGTTTATTAGGTTTACGACAATCAGCAGAGCGTTCAGCCTTTCCACAATTATAGCATTTGCCCTTGAACTCTTTGCATTCTTCTAGGATGGTTCAACGAAATGCTTTCTTTTCTTGCTTTTGTTATATGATTCCATCACATTAGCCTTAGCTTGTGGCATATGACTTCCAACACGCTTATCTAAATTTTGGTTATCTTTTTTAATTCTCAACCAGACAATGAATTCTTTAACATTCACCTCTTTGCGCTTATACTTGAGATAATTTTTGAAATCCTTCCACATGGGTGAAAGTTTCTCGATAATTGCAGCCACTTGAGATTATTCACTTAAATACTTATTCTCGGCATGAATGCAATGGAGTATAACCTGTAATTTTTGAACTTGACTGATGATCATTCTTGAATCTATCATTTTGTAGCCTAAGAATTTCTCCACAATGAACTTCTTAGTTCCGATGTCTTCAATCTTGTATTTCTTTTCCAAAGATTCCCATAGTTCCTTTGCAAATTTCATGAAACTGTACACATTATATAATGTATTATCCAATCCATTAAAAATATAGTTTTGGCATAAGTCAGAATGTTTCCAAACATCCAATGCAACCAATGATGCCCTATTATTTTCCCTTTCTTGTACGGCGGGAGCATCTTCTTTTAAGAGTTTTGTCAAGTTTAGGGTCGTGAGATAGAACAATATTTTCTGCTGCCATCTATTGAAATCAATCCCACTTAACTTTTTCGATTTCTCTCTATATGGCATGGAATTAGTATGATCAGTGGGAGGGGCAACCGTAATCGAAGGAATCACAACGGTTGGAGCCATGTTTGGTAACATTCCTTCCGAAGTTCCCATATTCAAAGTTTCATTCGAAGAAGCATCGGTATTGATAATTGTATTCATTGTTGTTAAACAAAACAGAAGATAAACCAAAATTAAAATTTGAGGAGTAGTAGAAGTTAAACTGAAACAAAATTAGTTTAACCGAATAAAACTCAAGAGTAAAGTTATCACACAAACCAAGATTCAACTTAAGAATGTTGGATGAGATATGATGGATTTGAATGATGACTTTAAAAATCAACTTACCAATCATTACCCAAATAAATTGGATAGAGTAACAGTAAGGATATGAGTGAAAACTCCAAAGAAAATAATATAAGGTCAAATGAAGTGTATTCAAATTCGAGGCAAGGGTTGAACTCTTTGTCCTTAAATCGATTTCGCCCCACAACGGAGCTTACGGATGATGACAATCGACTCTCAAGATATAATAAAACTTCTTGTATTAGTAGCACTTCACAAGAACAACGAAACCAAAAATTGGTTTTCTCCTTCAAATGAAAAATGAAAAAACAGCTTTTACACAAAATTCTGACTAGGAAAATGATGAATTTAATGTATTGGGATAAAAAAAATGAACGTCCCAATGGTCTAATTTATAAAGAATGAAAGGTTGTGAGTGAAGTGCTGCGTCCCAAACTCAGAAACCTTTGCCAAGGGTCACGGTATTTGTTGTCGCTAACCTGCTGCCCTTGCGCCGTTCGAGGTCAGAAACAGAGACTCCATCGCTTGTCTGTCGCTAGCCTAGGGCTCGAGCGACAACCTCCTTGCTCGAGCACTAGGCAAGCAACGGAATTGGTCAATTTTTCAGCCCGTTTCTTCACTTTCTTCCAACTTTAGACCGTAATTTCTCATTCATCTGGTGTTGGTTTGGAAATTCCAAATATACCAGGACGATCTACTCGACGAGTAGAACGAGTTATTCTATTTATTTCCATAATTTGACTATCAGATCACGTCCGAATATTTGGTCGAAATTGACATAAATCAATTTGTTCATAATTTTATATTTAACCAATTCACACACACACACACACACACACACACACACACATATATATATATATATAATTGAGAGAGAGAGATAGCGTGTGTGTATTATTTTGTTGGAAAATTCTAATATATTTGGGGCCACACGTAACATATTAAAATGTGTTGTGCTATTATTTAAAGTATATTAGTCAATTAAAGTGATCCACTAAAGATGAATTTTGACTAATGTGTATTACGTTTCATGGAATTAAAGTGTAGAGACCAAAAGTTTGTTTCGGATTGTTGAGGGGCCGATTTGAAACAA
>CAIGRL010153711.1:0-17288 GCA_903798325.1 Fraxinus xanthoxyloides
GATTTCGACAATTTATACAATATGTTCACTGATTCACAATTTAGATAGTGACATATTATTTTTCAATCACAAATAATAATTTTTATACGCCACTGATTATTTTACGGTCACAGTTTAAAAAATTTGTAGGTCACAATTAATTCGTTGGTCACAGATTTCAAAATTAATTGGTCACATGTCAAAATTTATAAGTTATACAGTCACAGATTTTCAAATTAATTGGTCACGAATTTTTTCACTGTCACAAATTATATAATCTTTAGGTCACAGATAACAAAATGGTTAGTCATTGATTATATTTTTGGTCACAGATTATCGAATTTTAAAGTTACATATTATATTTTTAATCACAAAACCAAAATTACTAGATCTGCCTGATCCTACTGTTGACTGCAACCCGCAGCACCACGAACGCTCACACAAGACCACAATACCGTCGTACTCACTAGAGCTCTCCGTTCCATACCACAACCACCGCACCACAAGACCTCCACTACACCACAACACCACCACCGTGCACAGCACCTCCATCGCACCTCTGCACCATGGTCGCCTGCCAAAATCCACCCCTCTCCCAAAAGTACCACACCATAGCCACCACCCCACAAACAAATCATCAAGTTTGTCTTCGCCATTTGCACTTTCAATACACCACAAGATCAATCCCCCAACTCCAGCCACCACAAAATCAGAAAAAAAAAGAGAGACGAGAAAAACTTAAATCCCCCAAAATGTCGTAGATCTCATAGGTGGGAAGCCGGAGAAGGTGAAACCAAACACGGTGGTCCAAGCACAGCGGTCACCTGCAGGATTGAGCGTCGGATTGCTGGCCTTTGCAGCAGCATCGCCGGTTGTCCAAGTTTAACGAAATGATGTAGATGGTTGTTGGTTGAGTCAAGGATGTGTGGGCTGAGTCAGGAGGAGACGTTTGATACTGTTGTTGTGTGTAATGGCCACCACTCACAGCCCAAAACTTGTCCCTCGCCCATTCGTCGAAGGGTGGAATTAGCTTAGCATCACTCGTGCCAGCAGTATCGGTCGGTGCATCCCTTCGTCGTCGGTTGCTGGAGTCGAATGTACCGTCGACGTCGAAGAGAGAGAGAGTGGAGATGAGAGAGAAGTGAGAGATGTTTAGAGGAAGGAGAGAAATTATATTAGGGGTTGGGTGGGTACCTGAATTTTGATTAAAAAAACTTCCCACCTAATTGTTGCACTGTGATTTTCAAATCTGAAATTATGTGATTTCCTCGAGAAAAAAATTAAAATTATTATGGGTGAGGTCGGGTCACTGTTCACACCCTTCCAAACCGACCAAACCCAATGAAAATATAAAACGCTACTCATTTGAAGCTGCGTGATTTTCCTTTAACACGGTAGAGACCATTCTTCTTCGAAAATATTTGTTAGCTGCCATCGATCTGAAAGACAGCCACATTTTATTTTCAGATTATGCCTCCGATGTGATAATACTCTTCTTCGATTACTACATTATCAAATCCTCATCTTCATAAGGTAACAGTCAAATTTTTTTATTTTGTATCATCATTATTTTTCCGTTCGTTTTCTCTTATACGCTATTGATTTGAAATTCAGCTGAGGAAGAGTGGCGTTCAACAATCACTATGGCAATGCAATCGGCTCCTTCAAATTCAATTAACGAAACACCGCAAAACCCATGTGACTTTTCTCCTTGATTTTGCTTATCTTTCAGCCAAAAATTCAAAATTTTCTTATTTAATTATTTTTTAGTGGGCCAGTTTAGTTTACAAATTTAATTGATTGGGAATGATTTTACTCCGATTTAACTGTTAGGTTAGATGGACCACTTACGATTCGTTGGCCTCGCTTAAAAGCAAAAAAAAGCTAGCTTTCTTTGGCAATGAGCCAGTGACACTCTTGATGTTGCTGAACAAAGCGCTAGAAACGAGGCTTGTTTTGCCTTTTAAGCTGGGCCAAACATACTAGAACAAGATGTTAGGAATTAGTTATGTTTGTAACATTACTTATGGGCATTGTCGTAGTATGGTTTCCAGAACTGAAATGGCTCTAAATGTTAAGATCTCCTGCCATATTTTTAGAGTCTATCTATTCAAATTAACAAATGCTAGTGAAGTGCTGTAATTCTTTCCAAATAACTCCAAAGCATTTAATATTCAAGCTCCTGCATCATAATTTTATTCTTGGAGCGATGCAATTCGTCTCATCTTGAAACCATTGTCGTTTTTCTGAATTTAATGGAACCACCTATACTGACTAGGTAATGTTATCCACTGAAAGATGTTTTAGTTTCCCTGTTTTAGTGTTCAACATGCTTTCATAGGTGAAGACGGAGAAACAATTGAGACTTGTCTCCCTGTCTAAGTATTGGCCTAATTTTTCTTCAGAGCTGAAGAGGAGCTCTACCATTTTCAGGTTCTTTCTTAGGTGGCAAATCTAGCATGGAATCATATCTGCAGCGAGTGCAAATTTTGACTTGATATCTTGATGGATGTTAGGGAATGACAATGTTTCTTTCTAAGTTCTGGCTTTTATCATTTGGAGTCAGTAGAATATTAGAATCGCATGTATTTTGCCTCATCCAAGGAAAGCACATTCGGTCCCAGAAAGGTGAGACTAATTCCTTGGATTTTTTTGTCCTTTCTGGAAACACATAATAGTGGATAATCCCTTATTCAAATTTAGGAAAAAGTTCTTTTGTTTTTGTCTAAAGTATTCTATTCACCTGTTTTTAGAATAGTTTCTCAGCTTGATTAACAGTTGTATAATGTTAATATGTTATTCTTCTTTACGACAAACAGGGAAAAAATGATGAACATGGATATGAATAATGAAATTGAAGCTATCGGTGAAACTCCTCAACAACAAAGTTATAAAAAAGTGCTACATCTCTTCCTTCACTTCCACAATCATGTTTCGGGAAGAGGAAAAATAGGAAATCTTCGGATGTATGGGAACACTTCACTATTATAAGAGATCCAAAAGATGAAAATGTTAGGTGTACGTGCAATTATTGTGGGCGAGATTATGCTTGGGGAGCTAGGAAGTGTGGGACTAGTACCTTGAGGAATGATTTGGTTTTTTATTGTAAGAAGTATCCAGGAAGGATAGAAGACAAAAGGTAAAAAATTCCAACTAAGTGTGGTGGGAACAATCCTATTGTTGTTGGCTTTATAAAGAAGAATGTAGATCTGCATGTGATAAGATGATAGTAATTGATAAGCTATCTTTTAGCTTTGTTGAAGGTGAGGGGTTTAGACAATTTTGTCGCGTAGCATGTCCGAATTTTGATCGTCCTTCTCGTAGGACTATTGTTAGAGATATTTATCAATTGTATTTGGATCAAAAATTGCAATTGAAAAAAAATCCTCCGAAGTCAAAGAGTTTCTAACATTAACTATACGTCTCTCACTACACACTTTGTTGATTCTGATTGGAAGCTTCATAAACAAATTTTGAACTTTTTTGTGATTGGTAATCATAAAGGTGAAACCATTGGTAAAGCTATGAAGATTTGTTTACGTTTATGGGGTATTGAAAAAGTGTTTACAATCACAGTTGACAGTGCGATTGCAAATGAAACGGCTATTTCTTATCTTAAGAGGAAGATGATTGGTAAGAGTAGTGATGAGTGTGTTTTGGATGGAAAATATTTGCATATGAAGTGTTGTGCTCATTTTGTTAATTTGATTATATGTGAGGGATTGAAGGAAGTACATGCATTAATTGTTAGTATTCGCCATGCAATGAAATATGTTAAATCTTATCCGGCTAGAGAACAAAAGTTAATGAGTGTGCAAATCAAGAAAAAAATTGATTGTAAATCACATGTATTTTTGGATGTATCGACTTGGTGGAATTCCACATGTTTGATGTTGGAAGCTACTTTATATTTCCAAAAAGCTGTTGAAAGGTTAGAGGATGATGATGTACAATATTTCAATTATTTTCAAGAGTACGATGGTGGTAGAAGAAGGGGTGGACCTCCTAGCACTTCTGATTGGGAAAATGCTTTGTTTTTGTGAAGTTCTTTAAATGCTTTTATGAAGTAACTTTGAAGTTTAGTACTTCATTGTGCGTGAGCTCTAATATTTATCTTCATGAACTATGTTCACTTCTGACTAAATTGGAAGAATGGAGTAAAAACGGTGATTAACTTTTTGAGTGATATGACTATTAACATGAAGAAGAAATTTGTCAAATATTGGGGAAAATGGAAAATATTAACCAATTATTGTTGATTGCTACTACACTTGACCCAAGATACAAATTGGAGTATGCTAGTTTTTGTTTTGGTGATATTAATGGGGATAAGGTAGTTGCTTGTAACATGACAAATATTTTGAAAGACAATATGATGTCTATTTACAATTGGTATGTGAATTGTGAAGCAAGTTCTGAAAGCATTGAAGTATCTAGTGAAATGAATTCTTCAATTGGAGTTTCTTCTACTAAAGAAAATTCTACTTCAAGTATGTCTCTTACTCATGTTTCTAGGTTTATGAGAAAGTGAGCAGCAAAGGAATTGGTTGATCTAAAAAATGATGGGGATAGGTACTTGTCGAATGCTTGTAAAAACATAGACGATACGGATTTTGATGTTCTTTTAATGGAAATATATATGGCACTTTGTCCAAACTTGCTAGGGATGTTATGACAATTCAAGTGTCTACTGTGACTTGAGAAAGTGCTTTCAGTACTAGAGGGCGAATTATTGATCCCTTCCGTAGTTCTTTAACATTGAGGATGGTGGAGGTCTTAGTGTGTACTCAAAATTGACTAAAAGAAACTCTGATCATGGAGAGATTTTACATGGAGGATGTGGATGAATATAACAAATTGGATAAATGTAATATAACTAAAACTATTTCATGAATTATATTAAATATATGTGTTTTATCTAATTGATTCTAGCTCAATAATTATTTTTTGTAGAGCTTTCCGAATTAGAGTTTGAATCAAGTGGTACATAGTTTCTTCCTCCTTTGACCTGCCGCTTGTAAGTTTCTTGGTTTGGCCTTGAATCACTAGTCATTTTTTTTTATTATTCTGCTACCGGATGATTGTAAATTGAAAATTTCTTAGTTTGAATTTGGATGACTGTATAATGTTTATTATATTACCTAGCTTTGATTAAATTATTTTGTGGATTATGGAAATGAAAAACTTTTACAAAACGGGAGATGAAATAAGTTTTTTACAAATAGAAAACAAACAGAAAATGACAAGTTATTTAATAAAAAGGAAATGACATAATATATATATATATATAAGGAAATTGCTTAATATATCCCAAAGAAACTACTTAACCAATTAAGTTTTTTCTGATTTTAATTTGAGTAATTAAGGGTGTGTTTAAACCATACTATTTTGGAAGAATATATTTTGGAATAGTAGATTGATGGAGAATGTGTGGTTGAAAATAATGAAAAGTTATTGATGCGATGAAAAATATTATTTTATTGAAAAATGTGTGGTTGAAAATGAGTAGAAGAATGAGAATGAAAATTTTAATGTATACCAAACATGTGCTAAGAGTGGATTTGGAAGTTTCATAATTAATAATAATAATAATAATTAATAAGGTCTGACCCGACCCGACCTGACCCGACCTGTGGGATTTGGATTTAATAACCAAAATGGGTCAGTTCGAGCTATGCAAACAGTACATAACCGATCAACTCGGGGCTGGGTTCGGACAAAAATGGACCCAACCCTGCCCATTGTCGGGCTCTACTAGATAAAGAGAAAATATATTTATGACAGTAATCCATTTTATTTGAAGATTCAATGGAGCTTCGTCTCTACAAGTGTGAGATGTTGATTCAGCAAAAGACTTCATGGACACAAGCCGACTCGGGAAGAAGGTACTTGACAGGCAGACAACACTTGGTAATACAAATCCAAACTCAATTTTTTATATTTTTTTTACATTTTGTTTGTATTTCTATTTTTTTTTAACGGCAAAATGGAGCTTGTGTATTTTCTCACGGTGTGACCCACCTATGTATTGTACAATATTTTTGACTTGCTTCTACGAAATCAATGTCAAAAAGATTAAAAAAAAAAAAAACCAATCTTTTACAACCATTGATGAAGGATTCCTCAAAAAATTAAAGATTAGTAAACTTTTATAGAAAGCAAATGGATACGGTCTTATACATAAGCTAGTAAGATAATAAAAAGAAGAAGAAGATGATGATGATGAAGATGAAGATGAGTTCTTCTTTCTTTTATAACATAGGAGCTGTGTGTTAGATCATACCTAGTCTGTTAAAATCTAGGAATGCACACGAACAACAGATTGTGAAATTGTAGAGATGGAAGAATGATTTTGGATTTAGGAGCTGGATTTTTGGTTTTTAATATGAGTGTGCTGTGATGTGGGTTTTTTTTTGTGGAAAATAGAGCTTAAGTAGTGGTGTTATTTTGATTAACTAGTGGATGCTTAGTAAATGTTGTTATTTTCAGTAGTATTGCTGTAATGATTTTGACTTCTATGTATTCATTATGCAATGAAATGTTCGTACTGATATATAGACTTCCAATCTCTTGATTTTTTCGTGTGTTCTTACTTTCTAGTTGTTCATGTGTACCGTAGGATAGGATCGTAGTTTTTATGTAGGGATGATAATGTGGCGAGTATGTGACGGATCAACCATTCCGATGGTTTATGTAGCGATGATAATGTGGCGAGTATGGGACTAGTCAATCATTCCCACCCCCCGTCATGTCGGGTATTTTTGGCACATTCTCCCTTCCCCATACTAAGTTAAAGCGGGACGGGACAGGGTGGGGTAGGTTCTCTATTCTATTTATCGTCCTGTTTTATTTTTTATTTATTTTATTTTATTTTCTGTCTTTAGTTAGTAAATAATATTACTTTTTTTTTAAATTCGTTAAAAACAACTTACGTTCTCTTTAATACTGATGATAAATTTTTATTTTTGTTCGATAAAAACTTACACTTGAAATTAAATTTAAACGAGACGAGGACTATGTTTCCCGTACCCGCCTCAGAGCAATGACCCCCGCCTTGTTTACTGACTTGGGCGGGTAAACCTATCTCGGAATGGAGCGGGGTCCGTGAGTATCGGGGGTTTTTTTTTTTTTTTTGACATCCCTATGTTTGTGGTTGAACATTTGTGTAGAAATCCTCCCTAAAAATGGTAAAGGTTGCGAAAAACAACCATGATAATGTGAAACATTGTGTAATACAATCATGTATATGACAAACATTGTGAACACAACAATGGAAACGATAAAATTTTGCTCAAATTCCCCTAGAATGATGAAGTTTGTGAGCAACACCAATGCCCCAGACGTAGATGCATATCGAGAATACCATGAATCGGAGAGCTTCTCCACGTCATAAGTGCGGCACAACTGAGCACACTTGTCGGAATTGTAGTAGTCAGATTTTACTTTTTAATAGTCACATTGATGGATAGTTTAATGTTTATTGTGTAATACTTATTATTCAAGAAGTTAAGAATATTTCAATATGTAAATTCGTGATCGTACATGATGCTGCCAAAATTCATACCTGGGTCAACCCGAACTGGATGGACGGACTCCGCGTTGTCTGATCCTCAATACTTGAAACAAAGGCGTTGAAGTGTGTCCTCGTCGCCCCTCCGATGCTTAAGTCAGTTAAGTATCCAAAAGAAAACTTTATGCTGAATGCTAAAAAACGTACCTGAATAGTGGGCTGGGTTTCGTATTTATAGAGGACAGAGGAGTCCTAAAAGGACTCTACTTTCCTTATTAAAGGTGTCTTTGTTGTGTTAGGATTGCTTTAAGTTAATACAAAGCCAGTAAGGAGTTAGTGTTTGAGTTAAATTAGTTTTCTGGGAGAAAGTGTGACGAGGGGGAGGACATGAGAGTTAGGAAGTCGGGTTACGATGGGTATGGGAGGAGCCCGAACATACATGCCCGACCTTGGAACACATCCGGAAAATCAGATAAGGTCGGGCCATTTGGGTCGGTCCAATGGGCCCGACCTCTACTCATGGCCCGATCTCAGTAGTGGGCTTAAAGGCCTCTTTTGAGATGGGCCTAGGTCGAGTTCGGGTTTGGGTTTGGTATCATCACAGGCCCTCGTGCATCTAGGCCGCAGCTGATGTATGAACCTATCACGTTGTCGGTTAGGATGCATCGAGCTATGTTGGGCCGGGTTTAGCGTAATGGGCCGTTACGCGTGACAGCTGTATGGCCACGTGTCTCGCGAGTGTTGGCCGCTCGATATGGGCCCTGGATGATAGACACGTAGGCTGATCAAGGGCCAGGATTGAAATGACCTTTCACCTCCCTCAGTCCCCTATAAATACCGAACTTTTTCACCTTTCATTTTCACCTTTTTTGCTCTCCACTCTCAGTGAAAAAAGCTCGAGTTCGGGGGACTAGTGTGTTTGTGTGCGTCGATCCTAAGAGGTAAGTGCTCTAGTTTTATAAGTTATTTTATTTATAATGTCGAGTAGTAGTGAGGGGTCTAGCAGTGGTAGCAAGACGTCGAGTAGTTCGACCACTAGGAATCCCGAGCCCGAACTTAACTCCATTATACCCATGGCCGTGCCAATATCCTCGCGTCCCAAGGTCGAGGCCATTTTGACCTACCCCAGACTACCCACCAAATATAAGGAGCACATGGTGATTAAGGTAGCTCGGTAGTTCAGGGTTATGCCCCTATGTGACGTTAGGACCCCGGGGCATGAGGAAACGGTATTGGATGCCCGGGAGGGGAGATGACCTTCTTTAGGGATGCCCTTAAAGCCGGGCTCAGGTGGCCCCTCCATCCATTTTTCCTTCACTTCCTAGCCTCGTACCTCATCTGCCCGGGTCAATTAGCACTGAATGGCTGGAGGTTGTTGGTGTATTTTTTCATTTTGTGTAGGTGCCTTAACATAGAACCCCGAGTCGACCTATTAAGGATGGTGTTCGACCTTAAGTTCTCGCTGGGGTATAACTGCTTTGTGTATTTGTCAGCTAAGGGGGGGTATAGAACACTAGAGACCCCAAGCTCTCTTCGGGGTTGGAAGGAGAGGTATTTTTTTGTTAGGCCTCAAAACCCCGATCACACATTTAGCCCGATGTAGTCAATACCTGACAAGGATAGTTTTAACGAGGGACAGATATATTTTGAGGTATTAGAGAGGGATAGGCTAAGGCAAGCCAATCACGACCCTCTGGCAGCCAAGGTTGATTTATTGCCTCAACCTCGCCAACGTGAGGAGAATTGAGGGTACGAGTCTTTACCTTGTGATTTTGTTGAACTGCCCCGATTGATGATCGAGCAACTAACTTAGCTTTTTTTTTTTTGTAGATTTGGAGATGTCGTTCGATCCTTCTGCTCTGTTGTCCAATGTTGAGCGAAAGGCCAAAGGCTCGAAGGCAAAAGAGCCTGCTATCTCGAAGGGCAAGAAGAGAGCTAGGGAAACAAACCCGAACAAGAGACCTAGTGGGGCTGGGCAAACCTCGAGGAGTTCAGCACACCCGTCCCAACCATCACCTCGGGCTCAGGCCCCTACTCCTCGACCCATCCCGGAGATCGTCGACCTGGAGGATGAGGCGGCACTGCCGAGCTCCGCCCTGGAGGAACATACCCGATCTCCATTAATCCCGAACTTGGTGAACAAGTACCGGGACGAAGTCGACCCTGGCGAGGGTGTCAGAGCCCTCAAGCTCATAACCCTGAAGGTACATTCTGAACCGACCTTCTGAAGGCTAGTTGTTACATCAAAAATTTCTTATTTCATTTTTTTGATTGTCCAGGCCTTGAGCATGGCCCGGGGTTTATCACTGAGGAGCTTAGGAGCCTCGAGTAGGTTGGTCGATCTCCAGGCTTTGAATGAGGAGAAGGAGAAGAGGATTCGGGAGCTCGAGGTCGAGCGCGATCTTGTCAGGGTCGAAATAAGAAAGGCTCGGGATCAGATCGGGGAGGCAAAGGATGCGGCCGAAGAGGCTAAGCTCGAGCTTGTTCATACGAAGAAGGAGTTCGAGAGCAAGTTGGTCGAGACCCGAGCTGAAGCGATTGAAGACTTCAAGAAGTCTGAGGAGCAAAAGACTCTTCTCGGGCAATACGGATCGGGTTCTTATTTTTACGGCCTGAGGCTCGCTCGGTCTTTTTTGTGAACGAGGCTCCCCGAAGACTTGAAGCCTGTGATCGAGGAGTTAAAATCGGTGAACGAGCTTGCCAACGAGCTCGAGCTATCTTCCTCAGAGGTCGAGGCTGATGTTGATGATGGGGAGGACGTTCAGACTCCCGAGCCTGAGAACGCTGCTGATGCCACCGATCTAGATTAGCCCATCGAGCACGAACTGTAACTTTTGTATTTTGTGAATTTTTGTAAGTTCTTGGCCCGAGGAGGGGTCTTGTATTTTTTGTTATCAATGAGATTTTATGTAAGATCTTTTGTTTTTGTTGTATCTTCATCTCGAGTTTTGTTAAGTAGCTCGAACCTTGTGTTTGCGAATAGCTCGAGCGCGTTACTTGGGATAGTTTTTGACCCAAGTAGCTCGAGTATTGATGTTGCAAAGAGCTTGAGCGTGTTACTTGGGTGATTTTTGGCCCAAGTAGCTCAAGTCTTGTTGCTACAAATAGCTCGAGCGTATTACCTGGCTGAGTTTTGCCAAGTAGCTCAAGTATTGATGTTGCAAAGAGCTCGAGCCTGTTACTTAGGTGATTTTTGGCCCAAGTAGTTCGAGTCTTGTTGCTGCGAATAGCTCGAGCGTGTTACCTGGCTGAGTTTTTGCCAAATAGCTCGAGTATTGATGTTGCGAATAGCTCGAGCGTGATACTTGGATGAGTTTTTGCGAAATAGCTCGAGTATTGATGTTGCAAAGAGCTTGAGCGTGATACTTGGGTGATTGTTGGCCCAAGTAGTTCGAGTCTTGTTGCTGCAAATAGCTTGAGCGTGTTACTTGGCTGAGTTTTTGCCAAGTAGCTCGAGTATTGATGTTGCGAAGTGCTCGAGCGTCTTACTTGGATGAGTTTTTGCCAAATAGCTCGAGTATTGATGTTGCAAAGAGCTCGAGCGTGTTACTTGGGTGATTGTTGGCCCAAGTAGTTCGAGTCTTGTTGCTGCAAATAGCTCGAGCGTGTTACCTGACTGAGTTTTTGCCAAATAGCTCGAGTATTGATATTGCGAATAGCTCGAGCGTGTTACCTGGATAAGTTTTTGCCAAATAGCTCGAGTATTGATGTTGCAAAGAGCTCGAGCGTGATACTTGGGTGATTNGATGTTGCAAAGAGCTCGAGCGTGTTACTTGGGTGATTGTTGGCCCAAGTAGTTCGAGCCTTGTTGCTGCAAATAGCTCGAGCGTGTTACCTGACTGAGTTTTTGCCAAATAGCTCGAGTATTGATATTGCGAATAGCTCGAGCGTGTTACCTGGATAAGTTTTTGCCAAATAGCTCGAGTATTGATGTTGCAAAGAGCTCGAGCGTGATACTTGGGTGATTGTTGGCCTAAGTAGTTCGAGTCTTGTTGCTGCAAATAACTCGAGCATGTTACCTGGCTAAGTTTTTGCCAAATAGCTCGAGTATTGATGTTGCGAATAGCTCGAGCGTGTTAACTGGATGAGTTTTTGCCAAATAGCTTGAGTATTGATGTTGCAAAGAGCTCGAGCGTGATACTTGGGTGATTGTTGGCCCAAGTAGCTCGAGTCTTGTTGCTGCAAATAGCTCGAGCGTGTTACCTAGCTGAGTTTTTGCCGAGTAGCTCGAGTATTGATGTTGCGAAGAGCTCAAGCGTGTTACTTGGGTGATTTTTGGCCCAAGTAGTTCGAGTCTTGTTGCCCGACCTCTTTATTTGTTATTTCTACGGGTAGCCAAAGTTTTACCTAAGGTCGTGATCGGGCTTCGTGGGTCGGCATATCTGTTGAGACAATTGGTCTGCCGTAATGGACTTGAATGTTCTAAAATAACGGATGTTATACGGCGTATAAGCTACATCTAAGAATTAAGAGTATATATGCGCATGCGGCTATCGAGAGAGAAATACTATAAAACAGAACATGAAACAAACTAGGCTAACCAACTATTTGTAGTAAATTTTTAAGTTGTCAGCGTTCCAAGGCCTTGGAAGTGGCTTCCCAAAGGTGTCCCTCAAACTGTACGCTCATTCTCGTACTTTTCGTATGACTTTGTAAGGCCCTTCCCATGCAGCCCCTAACTTGCCTGGTGGGTAACCAGCGGCTGCAGCTTTTCGAAGCACTAAGTCTCCAACTCTAAACCTCCTTGTCCTGACCTTACTGTTGAAATGCTTGGCCGTTCTGTTCTGATAGCTTGCGGCCCTCATAGAAGCTTGCTCTCTTACTTCCTCAAGTAGCTCGAGATGTTCGGTTGCTGCCCTGTAATACATGGCTCAATCATCCTTTGTGTTGGAAGGCCCATTTCGATCGGTACCGTAGCTTCTACCCCAAATGCTAACATGAACGGGGTTTCATCGGTTGTGGTCTTGTGAGAAGTCCTGTATGTCCATAGGATAGCGGGAAGCTCATCAGGCCAACTTTCCTTGGCATCCCCAATCCTTATCTTGAGGTCCTGTAAGATTATCCGGTTCGTTACTTCAGTGAGGCCGTTGCTCTGGGAGTGTGAGACTGATGTCAGCCGGTGGTCAATCTTGAGGTTGTTGCAAAAGCCTCTGGATTGCGCATTATCAAATTGTCTCCCGTTATCTGTTATCAACACTTTGGGTATCCCAAACCTATAAATAATTGTCTTCCATACGAACGATCTAACCTTTGTCTCCGAGATGATTGCCAACGGTTCGGCCTCTGCCCACTTCGTAAAGTATTCAACCGCTACAATAACGAACTTCAGCTAGCTCTTGGCCAAAGGGAAGGGTCTGAGGATGTCGACTCCCCATTGGTTAAAGGGCGCAATGCAGGGGATGGACGTCAGCTCTTCGGCGGGGACATGTATGACGTTGCCGAATCTTTGGCACTTGTCACACTTTTTGACGTAGTCTGAGGCGTCTTGCTTCATGTTAGGCCAGTAGTACCCGTACCTTATGAGTTTGTATGCCAGGGCATGAGCCCCTTGATGATTTCCGCACACTCCTTCGTGAACCTCTGCTAGGGCTTGGAAGGATTCGGAGGGCTTAAGACACCTCAAGTATGGTAAAGTAAGACTGCGGCGAAACAAAATTCCCCGGATAATACAATACCTTGATGCTCTGGCTTTGATGCTCCTTGCCTCCCGGGGGTCAGATGGTAGGCCTCCGTTGTTTAAATACTCCACTATCGGGTCCATCCAAGAGGGCCCATCATCGATGTTCATGACACTAGGTTTCGGGTTGATACTGGGCTCAGTTACTGTCTTCAAGTGCATCGTTCTATCAAGTCCATCCGTTCCCATAAACATGAGTCTGGACAGGGCATCAGCTTTCGCGTTATCAGCTCTTGCAATCTTTGTAATCTCACAACTTTTGAACTTCCTTTGGAGGTCATGCACCTTCAAGCAATACATGCTCATTTTTTCCGTCTTTCCTTTCAAAAGCGCCCTCGGTCTGGCCGACCACAAGTTGGGAGTCACTGAATACATTAACTTACTCTATTCCGAGGTTGTGTGCCAACTCTAGTGCTAAGATGACGGCTTCGTATTCTGCTTCATTATTGGTAGCTTCAAACTCAAACCTGAATGCACATTGAATTTCAGTTATTCCCGTCGGGTCCATGACGATAACTCCGGCATCTGACCCCGAACTATTCGATGCACCATCAACATATATTTTCCAGACCTCAGAGGTCATGCTCGAGTTGTCAAGTCGTGGCCCCCGAGGCCTAGGGGTAAGCTCTGCTATGAAGTCTGCCAATGCTTGTGCCTTGATTGCCGGACGTAGCTTGAATTCTATGTCGAACTCTCCTAGTTCGATCGCCCATTTAAGTAATCTCCCTGAAACATCCGACTTCTGGAGAATGTGTCTTAGTGGCTGGTTAGTGAGAACAACAATTGGATGGACTGAAAGTACTGGCGGAGCTTTCAGGCCGCCACAACCAAAGCGAGAGCAAGTTGTTCAGCTAATGTGTATCGAGTTTCTGTATCTAGGAGTAATTTGCTTATGTAGTATATAGGCCGCTGGACTTTACCGACTTCCCTTACTAGAACTGCAGTTACCGCACTTTCGGAGACAGCCAAGTACAGTAGCAATGTATCACCAGGTTCTGGTTTAACGAGGACCGGTGGGGTTGCTAAAGTTTTCTTCAGCTCTTGAAAAGCTTCCTTGCATTCTTCATTCCATTCGAAGCTCTGGTTACCTCTTAGGATTTTGAAGAATGGGAAACATTTTTCGGCTGCAAGAGATACAAACCTGTTGAGCGCTGCCACTCGGCCTGTTAATTTCTAGATATCCTTCTTACATCTTGGCGGTTCCATTGAAACCAACGCTTCTATCTTTTCAGGATTGGCCTCTATTCCTCTGTGGGTGATCATGAACCCCAAGAATTTACCAGACGCCACCCCAAACGTACACTTGGCCGGATTTAACTTCATCTTGTATTGTCGTAGTGTAGCAAACACCTCCTCTAGGTCGGTAACATGACTGTCCACCCGCCTACTCTTGACAACCATGTCATCGACGTAGGCCTCAACGCTTTTCCCGATCATGTTGGCAAAGACCTTATTGACGAGTTTTTGATATGTAGCCCCTGCGTTTTTTAACCCGAATGGCATGACCTTGTAACAGTAGATGGCTGAGTCAGCCATGAATGCGATTTTCTCCTGATCTTCCTCTAACATCAGAATCTGGTGGTATCCAGAAAAAGCATCTAAGAAGCTGTATAACTTGTGTCCCGAGGTGCTGTCAACGAGATTGTCAATTCGGGACAGGGGGTGGCTGTCCTTGGGGCACGCTTTGTTTAGGTCAGTGAAGTCGATGCAGACCCGCCATTTTCCGTTAGCCTTCTTGACCAGAACCACATTGGCAAGCCAATCAGGGTACTGTACCTCTCGTATACAGTTGGCCTTAATGAGTTTTGCAATTTCTTCTTGTATGACCTCTCTTCGTTCTGGCACAAACTGTCTCCTTCTCTGCTTCACTGGTCTTGCACCCGGATTTATGTTGAGTTTGTGCACGGCAATTGCGGGGTCTATTCCAGGCATGTCCTCCACGCTCCAAGCAAATACATCGACGTTGCGGGCTAAACAAGTGATGAGTTCATCCTTAGTTGTGTCGTCAAGACTTCGATCGATGGTAACATTCTTGCCGGGCTCGAGCTCGACCTCATCCATCTTCTCAACTGGTGAGAGCCTTTCCCAGTGGTCGAGGTCGGGCTTTACCTCTGATAACTACATGACGTCTGATTTGATTTCCTTAACGCTGGTGACATAACACTGCCTAGCCACAGCTTGGCTTCCACGAACCACCCCAACCCCTTTGCTTGTAGGGAATTTTACTGCAAGGTGGAATGTCGAGACAATTGCCTTGATGCCATTCAATAATGGTCTGCCAAGTATGGCGTTGTAGGCCATAGGCGTGCGAACCACCTGGAACGTTGTGATCTGTGTTACCTGCTTTTCTTTTGACCCCAAGGTGAGGGGTAAGTTTACAACACCTTCTAGAATAACGATATCTCCCCCAAACCCTTGAAGGGGTGTCTTGACGGGTTTGAGCTGTTCTGAAGAGATGCCCATCTTTCCGAAAGCCTCATGTGACAACACATTTGCTGCGCTGCCATTGTTTACCAAGATCCTCTTTACCTCAAAGTTAGCAATGATTGCTGATATAAACAACTCGTCGTCATGTGGAAAAGACACGTTCTCCAAATCCTTTACTCCGAAAGTTATGTCCTCCACGGTGCTTATGTCTAGGCTAGAGATAAGGGGGTATGACCTTGCGTACCGCTTACGCCCGTGTGGGAGTCTCCCCCCGAGGCCATACCTCCGATAATGATGTTAATGGTTCCCGCGGTTGGTTGTTGATCCCTTTTGTCGTCGGGGGACCGCCCTTTATTTTGATTGCTTTGGGGTCGTTTATCTCGACTTACATACCTGCCCAGAAAACCCCTCTTGATGAGAGACTCGATCTCTCTTTTTAGGGCGAAGCATCCCTCCGTCGTATGGCCGTGATCTCTATGAAAGTCGCAATATTTACTCTTCTCATGGACTTCGGGGGGAGATTGTAGTTTGGGAGGCCATTTCAGTTCTTTGAGGTCCTTGATCTCCATCAGAATGTTTGATCTCATGTTGTTTAGTCGGGTGAAGGACGTCGGGGGGCTTCCTGTCTTGGTTGGCCTCGAGAAATATCCGAACGTTGGGCGGATTCATGGGCCTCTTCAAACCGGTCTTCTTTACTGGCTGGGGGTCTCTCCTTGGAAACATTATCTCTTCCATGTTAATGTATTTCTCAGCCCTAGTGAGCAGGACGGTTATTGATTTTGGAGGAGTTTTTGATAAGGACATCTTGAATGCCCTACACCTTACTGCATATGTAAGAGCAAAGACAACGGCTGTGATGTGTAGATTTGGGATCATAAGCCTTTCCTTGTTGAACCTTGTCATGAAATTTCAAAGAGTCTCATTGGGTCCTGACGTATCTGCATAAGTGATGCGGCTGTCTTCCTAATGCGCTTGCTGCTGGCGAAAAAGGCAGAGAACTTGTCAGCCAAGTCTGAGAAAGAGGCTATGGAGTTGGGCTCTAGCGTGGAAAACCAATCCCCTGCGGCGTTAGTGAGTGTCTGAGGAAAAGCTTTACACATTACGGCATCGGATGCGACCTGTAAGTTCATAACGTCGGTGTATATATTGAGGTGGTTGATGAGGTCTGTCGTCCCATCATACTCCTTTACTCGAGGGTATTTGAAACGATTTTGCAGGGGATAGGACAAGACCTTGGGAGTGAATGGTGTGTTAGGGGCGAAACCCGCTGCTGCCTGGGACTTTTGAAGCATCCCAGCTGCGATTCCCTCTTGAATAATCCTTGCTAGATCTGCCGAATCCATCGCGACCAATCTTGGATCGACGAGTTCTTGGGGTAGTATGCCCGACGTCCCGGCCTCATAGTGGCTAGGACCTGGAGCCCTAGCATGGGCCATATTGCCACTTTGCGGGGACGATATTGGGGACTTGTAACAACTGGGTCAGTGTGGCCACTTGCTGGGCGAAGTTCTTCGAATGCGACAGGTGTGATTGCTGTGAGTGGATGCGGTGGTTCTCCTGACGTAACCTCATGCGGGGCCGGAATGTCCGTTGTAGGGGGTTGGTTAGGAGCGGATGAGCTTGCTGGGAGCTGTCCTGAACGTGTGTTAACCATGGCTTTTGGTAGCGTTTCCCACAGACGGCGCCAATGATGCT
>CAIGRL010153749.1:0-13535 GCA_903798325.1 Fraxinus xanthoxyloides
ATGTTTCTTAACAAATAAATGGTCACGATATTGCTATTAAAATATTCTTTTTTATTTTTAAACTTTTTAACTGTCACTACCAACGGTGAAGCAAGATTATCCTCCATGGCCCGCTATGAAGGATTTAGCCCACTGACAACAGGTCTGAAAGCAGGCTACTGTAGACCAATAAGGATGAGATTAATTGGCCCAATCCACAAAATATGCCATTTTACTCAGGATCAACATTATTAAAACTTGTACCAAAATATGCCATAATTTAGAAAATTAAATTTGGGATCTGGCTTCTGCACCCTTCAGAGGCTACAATTCACTTCTCCAATTAGTACGGGCCGCCGTGGTGTGGAAGGCGACAAGTGCTCCCTGTGTGACTGACTATAGTAAGTTCATTTTGTGAATTTCTCCCAAAGGACTATATGTGCGCATTTCTGCACTTATTTGCCTTCAATAATAACATTTGCTCATGGATCAAGTGAGCAGTCACGTCTAACCTTAAAACTTAAAAGCATGTTTGGATGAACTTAAATGTAAGCCCAACTTTACTTTTAATTTTTTCCTTTTCTCCAAACATGTTTAGATGTATTGCGATTTATGATTTATATGTATCATCGCGTGTCAAATTGTGCCATATTGGAATATTAGTTGTTGTGTCCTTTCTAGTCCTTCGTAGGAGATACGCTTAGAGTCTTGTAATCTTATAGTTCATAGAAGGGCTGTGATGGCTATACAGTATGGACGCGTGACACCCTCTATCGAAATTAACCTAATATTCCAATGTAAACATTTTGAGCATAGCCAAACATGCAATTAACTTGGTCCTACTTTTCTTTACCAATTGGGCACTGTACAGATCCTAGACTGATCAATGACTCCCACTCTGTAAAAGAGCCAGTAACATTAATTAGAAAGATTATCCCATTTTTCATGCACTGTCTTCATATCCAATCGGCTTCTCCTTTTTTACCATATGCTCATTTCTTGCTAGGGAATGTTAGATTGTTAATGTTGTATTTCCCCTTTGGGAAAATCTATGCAGTCACTAATTTGCTGTTGGTTTAGGTCAGTGTATCCTATATATCTTTATTTTGTTTCATGATTTCATCTCAAGTCTTGCACGAGGTTCAAATAAAGTTAACTTGCCGAATTGTAACAGACACGGTCTTAACCGATATATCTTGATTTTGATTCATGATTTCATCTCTCTGAGACTTGTACAAGACTCTGAAAAAAACCGCTAGTAAAAAGTGAGAGGTTACAAGTAACGGATAATTTATTTACTAAGCTCATGTTTGAGCTCCATTTTTTTAAAATTCGTTTCGGTTAAAACTCATTATCAATCAAATTTTTGAGAAATGAAATAATTATGCTTGTAAATTTAACTTTTTTTCTACTTTTTAACCATAGATTCTCCTCTCTTTTTTTTGGCCATTTGTTGTAAATTTATTCTTAAAAAGGGGCTCAAACCGGGCCTAAATCTCAATCCCCCAAAAATGAAGTTTAGCTCCGGGGCTTCTGGACTCAATTAATAATATGGGTTTGCTGTAAAGCCCAAATTCCTAGTAAAAACCCGGGTCCCCAGAAATTTTGCACTTCACTTCTCCAGGTCTCCTCCTTCAGAAATCTGTAATTTGATCTGTCGCATTATTCACGAGTCATAACTGGATTTGTGAAGAAGAGGATGAAGAATATAGGGGAGAAGAACCAAAACCTTCAATGCTTCAGTCTTTATTCACTCTTCAATCAAGGAATTCCCAATCCAAAAAGCTTCACTGTATTCTCGTACAATATTTTCTTTTCACCACAAAACAGCCCTTTTCTGTTAATAATACTTTACTTGAAAACCCTCAACCAGCCCCATCTTCAGAAACAAACCATACCCACATAGATTTATCCTCTCTCAATTTCGCAGGCATTGCAAAAACAATTATATCGAAGTGTTCGCATATGTGGGATACCGATAAAGGTGAGAACTTTACCCATCCTTCGTTTAAAGATTACCTTTTGAGACTATCTGCTATATCGCCTGACACCATTCGTAGATTTTGGAGAATTTCTGAGTTGAAACCGCAAGACGTTCTTGAAATACTACAGGGTTTTGAATTTGATGCTAGTAAGTATGAGATTGAGGTTAAAAAGGTTGAATCTTTATGGGGAATTTTCAAGTTGGCTAGTGAGGAAAATAGGGATTTTGAGCATCTTCCTCAGTCTTGTAAGATCATGGCTTCAATGCTTGTGCGAGTGGGGTCGTTTAGGGAAGCTGATTGCTTGTTGTCAAGTAGGGAAAGTCCAGGAATTTTGCTGGATAGTGAGATTTTCAGTTGTTTGATTGTAGGGTACGTGGGGGAGTTTGATTTAGATAGTGCTATTTCAATTTATGAGAGAATGAGGAGGCTGTCTTTAGTACCATCACTGTCGAGTTATCGAGCTCTTCTTAGGTATTCGGTTGAATTGAATGAAACCCAATTGGCTTTTCGTGTTTATGTTGATGCGTTTGAGATGGGGATGGGAATGAGCATAAAAGAAGAGGGCATATTCGAGAATGTGATACGCCTGCTATGCATAGATGGTAAAGTTCAGGACGCCAGAGAATTTGTTAAGAAAATTGTGACTTTTGGAATTGCACCCAGTAGTTCAGTTATTAATGCCATCAGTAGAGGTTATTGTCAGAAGAAGGATTATGATGATCTACTAAGTTTCTTTGCTGAAGTTAGGTTTGCACCCGATGTAGTGATTGGAAACGAGATTCTATTTTCTTTATGTAGAAATTTTGGGGTTGAGAGAGCAAGCTTGTACATGCAGAAATTGGAGCAAATGGGTTTCTGCCCTGATGAAAGGACGTTGGGGATCTTGATTGGCTGGGGTTGCCATGAAGGGAAACTGAGAAATTCTTTCATGTATTTCTTAGAGATTTTGTCCAGAGGCCTGAAGCCCCATCTATATTCTTATAATGCTCTGCTGAGTGGGATCTTCAAGTCAGGCATGTGGAGACACTCCCATGACATTCTTCATGAAATGAATGATAGGGGAGTGACTCCTGACTTGTCTACTTTGCGGGTTATCATAGCTGGATTTTGTAAAGAGAGGCAGTTTGATGAGATGAAAGCAGTAGTTGGTGACATGGCTGAACGTGGCTTGATTAAGTTCTCATTATCCGAAGACCCACTGAACAAAGCATTCATTCTTTTAGGGCTCAACCCATTGGATGTGAAGATAAGAAGGGACAACGACAAGGGATTTTCTAAAGCAGAATTTTTCGATAGTCTTGGGAATGGACTTTATTTGGATACGAATCTTGAAGAGTACGAGAAAACAATGACAAAGGTTCTTGATGGTGCCATGATCCCTGATTTTAACTTGTTTATACCCGAGAATTGTAGCAGAGGTAAGAGTAGTACTTCAATTTTAATGATGATAGATGAAATGGCAAGATGGGGTCAAGAACTATCTTTACCTGTCTCCTCAAACTTAGTGAAAAGGCTTTGTGCAGACCCTTTTAGTATAATGACCGTTGACAATCTCTTGAGAAAAATGTTTCAATCAGTCTACCAGCTTGAGGAAAAAACTTTAAATAAGCTTGTTCAGACTTACGCCAAAAATGGATTTACTTTCAGGGCTAAGATACTTTTTGATGTGATGGTGCAAAGGCATCAAATGATTGAGAATAAAACATTTACTACTCAATTGATGGACCTGTGCAATAAAGGTAACTTGAGAGGCCTGAGTGATAGCTTGCTGCTTGCACGACAATATAATTGGACGCCGAAGTTCAAGGATGGTATAGCCCTTCTCGATTGCCTATGCCAAAATAAATGGTTGAATGAGGCATTGGAGCTATTCGAGGCCTTGCTGATTGTCAGGCCTCAGATGATATCGAACACTTTTAACGCATTTCTTGAAAAGCTTTGTGGTGAAGGGTTCACTACCACTGCTTGCAGTTTGGTGGAACAATTCTTTAATCAGACCAATATCTTGGATCAGGCGGTTTACAGCAACCTTATTAGTGGGTTTTGTAAAGAGAAGAGGTTTGAGGAAGCCTTTACGGTTTGTGATACTGTACTTGCTAAGAATTTAACCCTGCCTTTGGATGTATCTGTTCTGCTGATTACTCAGCTGTGTCGGAGTAATAATTTTGAGAAAGCTCTCGCGTTGAAAAATTTATGCTTAAAAGGGCAACCTTCAAACTTTGTTCCTGTCCATTCTGCTTTGATGAATGGGTTCTGCCAGTCGGATAGGATTGAAGAAGCGGTGAGTCTATTCAAGGAAATGTTGCTGAAGGAGCTAGTTCCAGATGCAGAGGCCTATAACATGTTGGTTCAAGGGTATTGTCGAGTAAACAACTTAGAGAAAATCGTGGAGTTGCTTGGGGTCATGATAAGGAAAGACTTGAGCATCTCAATTCCAAGTTATCGCAATTTGATATGCTTGATGTGTACAAAAAGGAAGTTTCCTTTTGCATTGAGCTTAAAAGAGCTTATACTTGCTGAAAGGAACCTTCCAGACTCTGTTCTTTGTAACATTCTGATATTTTACCTCTTCAAGGCGCATAACACTGTCCTTGTGGATGCTCTAATCGACGAACTTCAAAAGAAAGGATTACAATTTGACGAAGTTACTTATAATTTTGTTGTTCAAGGGTTTTTGCGAAGTAAAGATATTTCGACTTCTCTGCAGTATCTGACAGCCATGATAGGAGAAGATCTTAGGCCAAGTAATCGTAGTTTACGAGAGGTTATCAGTTGCCTTTGTGATAATGGGGAACTGGGGAAAACCTTGAAGTTGAGTCGAGAAATGGAATCAAGAGGTTGGATTCACTGTTCAACCATTCAGAATAACATCGTTGAGGCACTTCTTTCTAGAGGCAAGCTCCGTGAAGCAGTCGATTTTCTGGACAGGATGATGATAAAAGGTCTGATTCCTGATAATATCAAGTATGATTATCTAATTAAGCGTTTGTGTCAGCATGGTAGGCTGGACAAGGCAGTCGACCTTCTAAACACAATGTTGGAGAAGGGGAGTGCCCCCGAGTCTAGCAGTTATGATCATGTAATCCAAGGTTTCAGTAATTGCCATAACCTGGATATGGCTCTGGATTTTCATACTGAGATGATATATAGAAACCTAACACCGAGCACCACCACTTGGAACATTCTTGTTTGCAGATTGAGTGAAAATGGGCGAGCAGCAGAAGCGGAAAAGCTGCTCTACTCAACGATCCAGTTAGGTGAAACCCCGAGCAAGGAGATGTTTTGCTCTGTGATTGACAAATACAGGTCCGAAAGAAATATTAGCAAGGTATCTGAGCTCTTAAAAATGATGCAAGAAAACGGCCATTCACCTGATTTTGACACCCATTGGTCCCTTATAAGTAACTTGAGCAGCAACAATGAAAAAGATGAGAGCAAAAACACTCGAGGTTTTCTCTCCGGTCTTCTTTCGGATTTCGGATTCGCGCCGAAGCAACCTAATACCAAAATGGGGTGAGACAATAGACCGATCTGCCTTTTTCTAGCGTCACACTCTGTTCGTTGATACACTTATAATTTAGCTCATGTAGGTCATTGATCCCTGTATTTTCCATGGATACATGTATACATTTTTAGCTAGAGACCAATATTTAAGTATATTAAATGAAACTTGGAGCTCCCGCAGTAGATGCAGCTATCTCCATTTGTGATCAAGACAAAGCTTGTATGCTGAATTGTTTTTTGCTTTCAGCATAATATATCAAGTAAAGCGCTTGATCCGACGCTTCTACCCTCTTACCTAGGTCAGATAAGGGTCCTTTTGTTCAAGAATTAAGTAGAACTATTCGTAATACGTTGCTTTCAATTCTTTTGGCGGACTTCGTCTACTTACACAACAAGTTCAATTATACAAAACGATCGGTCTCAAGATCCTGGCCATCCCTTTGTTGCACGAGCTTAACAATTTTTAAGACATGAGTTCGACCTTTTCATGGTTAGATTTCCTATTTCTTGCTGACTTTACATTCATACGAGGGCCATGCGCACCTGCTAACATATTTAACTTGTGTTATTTTAAGCAATATGTATAAACAGATGCTAATGATATAAATTACACAGTGTGATAAGTTTCTCAATTAAGGTGGAGACGTTCCAGTATAAATTGGGTTTAAAAGTTAGGGACCAAAGCACTTGGAAAATTAAGTTTCTTAAGATGTGGGTATGATCTCACTAAGTGAGTTTCAGGTAGATTAGCAACTAATACTCAAGTAGTTAATGTCAATGGTTAGATATCAGGCTTGATGCCTAACATTAATTGAAGAAAGTCGAAAACTGCGTTCTCATTTTCGGTCCAGTCAACAAACCAAATCCACCATAGACTTTCATTTGTTGACAAAGTGTTCAACTCGATATGAATGAACGTTACAATTGATAAAAAAAATTTACGACTCCTTAACTTTGTTCAAAAATGTTCAGTTTATGGTTCAAGAAATGAGAGTGGATTAAGTTGATTCTTAATTGGGACTCCTGCACCTACTTAAAACTCAATTTTTTCAGTATTTCAATTTCTTTTTTTGGGCCAGAATAGATATTGCATGAATTTGCTATACATGGTATGATGGTAAGTATTGGTATAGTACAAAATATATATACGGCAAGTGTAGGCATTTACAGATGATAAAGCAATTTCTAGCATTTGGTAGTAACAGAAACATTCTTCAATACCAAACCTCATTCAAACCTACCATCCATTCTTGAATTTGACTAACTGACAAAGTGGATCCTTAAACATACATTCTGTCTTCAGAACATGTATAAATAGTTAATACACACATCATCTTCCCCAACCATAAGCCTTCGATTCGAAAATTCATTCAAATTCCTTCTCTGCAAACCCTTTAAACAAAAGCTATTTCCCTAAGAAAATGAACGCTGGTGCAGAAGAAGCTGGTGAGCCTCCCAAGGATGATGCTCCAAAAACTGCTGTAAACAGAGGCATATCCAGACTCGATTTTATTATGAGAATAGTTGCTGTTATTGGTACCTTGGGAAGTGCCATTGCAATGGGAAAAACAAATGAATCACTTCCCTTTTTCAGACAGTTCATCCATTTCCGGGCCGAATACAATGATCTTCCTACATTCACGTCAGTGTTTCTCTTGTCTTCCCTTTAGATTTGTATCATCAGTTTATGATATTTTTATAACGTCGATGAAAACATCACAGGTTCTTTGTGGTGGCAAATGTCATTGTAGCCGCCTATCTGATCCTTTCACTCTTACTATCCATCTTTCACATTGTAAAAAGTGGCGCACGAGTAACGAGGACAGTATTGATCATCTTTGATATGGTAATTTTCTCTAACTCAATAACATAAATAAACAAGATATTGCTACAAGACAATAAAAGCAATGCCTAATCGCTGAACACGTCACCAAAATAAAATAAAATAAACAAGACTTCAGCTTCTCTCTCTCTCTCTCTCTCTCTCTCTCTCTCTCTCTCTCCCCCTTAATAATGTCTAATACTATCTAATCCTTCATACCATATATGACATAAAAGTTCGTAGATCTTGTAAGTTTAAAGGTTATCTCTAACTGATATCAGACCATCAAACAAAGTTCACTAATAGAATGATTTTGACCTTATGAAGGCAATGCTGGCTTTTTTGACATCTGGGGCTTCTGCTGCGACTGCCATTGTTTACCTTGCCCACAAAGGCAATACTCGGGTCAACTGGCTTTCTATCTGTCAACAGTTCAACTCCTTCTGTGAGCGAGTCTCTGGCTCTTTAGTTGGATCCTTTATAGCAATTCTTGTGCTTATGCTGTTGATTGTGTTGTCTGCTGTTGCTCTGTCTCGGAATTGATTTGGGATGGGAAAGATGTACGTTTGAGCAAAGCAAGAGCCCACTGTATCGTGTTAATTTCTATTCCTTTATGACTCTTAACATTTCATTCGTGTACTCCTAGTGTCTGAGTAAATTTGAAGTGCATCTCAATTGTATCTGTTAGTGGCCAAGTTTCAGACTTATCACTTGCCATCAGTAAAGGAACAATTTCATTATGTATTACATGTACTTTGTTTGATTCAGCCTATATTTCAGAAACCACACTAGCAATATTATGTTTATATTAATTACAACTATTCAGTAAGAGTGAAATTATGCATCAGGCCATTGCATGTACTGAACATAGATTAATCTCAAAATCCGGACAGCAGAATTCAATTGAGCAGCACTATGGATGGAACTAAGTATGAATAACTACTTTCTAAGAAGGAAAAAACAAAGAAGATAAAGAAACATCATAAAAAAATTTGTTTGATGCATATTTTCCTTTATATGAAACATAAAGAGCGTGAGAAAAATATCATTCCGTGTCACAACATCTCTTTTGGGAATCACATTAAACAACTCCATCGCATACTTCATCTCCCCCTGTTTCACGTACCATGTGATCATCACATTCTAAGAAACCAAATCGTTCTTTGGAATCTCATCTAACAACCACCTTTCCATATGCAATTCCCCTCACCTTGCATATCCTGCAATCAAAGATGACCAACCAACATCCCATGCAGAGCCATTAAAAAATATGCTGGCATCCCTTATAACCCCACAATTTGCATGAAAATAGGTAGGGTATGTTAAAATTTTGATTTCCATCTTAAATGTCAACTTTATTAAGAGGAGTAACACAATCCTTTATAAGTTGATATGAGATTTTTATCCCTTAACATGCCCCTGTAAGATGGTGGTTCGTTTTGAGCAAACCAATCTTGAAATCCGTGTTAAGAATTGCTCGTTGGAACTTAGTAGATTCTGACACTATGTTATTCCATCTTAAAAATGTCAATCTTATTAAAAGAAGTAATTCAATCCTCTATAAGTTGGTCTATGTTTTCATATTTATTCGATGTGGGATTTTTATCTCTTAACAGGGTATTCCTCGCGACCATATTCCACTCAAACCTATGTTTCAAAGTCTTGCTAAGAATCACACTACCCATGTTAACCCAAAAAAGCCTCGTATATGCCTTCAGCACAAAAGGAAATGTGTAGTGAATCTAGGGATCAAGTCGAATGTCACCATGTTCCATCTTAGCATAGAGTGAAATGGCGAGTTGAGGATGGCTACATTGAGCTGATGCTCTAAGCATGGCGGCATTGAGGTTAGGAAATTTGAGCGAATAGTTGGTGGGAAAAAATATTGTAGAATGTATAGCTTATGCTGAAGCATAAATAGGTTCCTGTAGAGTAAAACAACTGGAATTGAGGCCATTGATGATAATATGAGTAGGGATTTACTTTAGGGTTCTTAGTTTGTTGCACTTTACCTTGCATGAGAGTTTCGTTGCGATCATTTTTTGAAGTACTAGTTCTGAGTGTTTATGAGCGGATCGATTTTTAAAACTGTCCAATCTATGCTTAGGAGTTTATTATCCACCGATTCTGAAATTTTGTTAAAAGAATAAAATTACATATATAACCCTTAGTAAATTTTCTTTCATATGAAATTTTTTACTCATGAGTAAGATTTTACTTATATAGTTTTTTTTTTTAATATAAGTTTATATTTAACTTTAAAAAAATAAATAAATTTAAATATTTACTTAAAATCTTTAAGTTAATATTTTTTACTTATAAGTAAAATTTACAGTTATAAGTTAATTTTATACTTTTAAATAACTTTAAGTGAATTTGTTTTACTTATATGTAATTTTTTTCTATTTTATAAGTGAATTTTTGTCTTAATAGTAGTATTTTTATCTTATAACAATTTTTTTTTTACATAAAAAAGTGATTTTTTTTATTATAAATAAATTTTCTTATCTAACAAGTGATTTTATTTATAAGTATTTTTTAATTATAATATAATTTTTAAATGATAAATAATTTTTTAGTTGATATATTTTTACTTACAATTTAGTTTTGAACAATATAGGTTGGTTGGAAATAATTATTTTATAAATGGTAAAATTAGAAAAAAAAAATATATGAGAAACGATCAAAACCCCGTAGATTTGGTGGGTTGAGAGAACCGCTCAAAATTTTTTATAAGTCATGGTCACACAAAATGTCAAATTAATTGATCGCAAATTATATTTAGGTCACAATTTATCAAATTAGTGGTCACAAATTAATAAATTTTTAGGTCACACGGTATTTATTAGTTAGAATTTATCTATTTCGTTGGTCACATATTGTTTCTTAGTCACACACCAACCAATTTAACAATCAACCAAATCACATGTGACTACCATCAAATCGTTGCAACAGCCCAAATCACCGTCGCTAGACCCACCTACACCACCTCTTGGCAACAAAATCATCGTCTCGAATACCGTAGCCAACATCACCACTAATACGACAACCTACCCACCACCACCACCAGATCCCCCACCACCTGTAGTACAACCATCACGACTTGTACCACCACCATACAAATATCACCGCACCTCCAGTTTCCAGCCAAAGGGTGTCCCCTGCCAAGGTCCCTAGAGCCTCTACCACCACCACGTTCACTGCGCCGCCGCCGCATGATCCATCACCAGATCCAATATAATCGCCACTAACAAAACACCACCACCACCACAGCCCACATCCCCAACTAAAAACACAACCTAAAATCCCACACCAGATCATGGTGACATAGATCCCGACATGACTCACAGCCCACCACCGTCCGAAGCCAGGTCTCGGCTGTGCAGATCTCCCTACCACAACAAAAAAATAACCGCGACCACCGCTGCCACACTCACACACCTAACCATCGCACCGCAACCGCACCCCACAACAACACAGCCGCACACACTACCACAGTCACACACCACTGCCGTACCCATAAATCTCTACGTTCCCACCTCCGCACCGCATCACACCACACACCTTCACCACAACACTTTAAAAAATTTTTTAAAAAAAGAACAACAACAAATTTGGATCGCGTAGAGACACCTCGCCGCGCCACAGCATGCTACGCAGAGCTGCCCCATCCGTGGGCAAAAGTATCGCGCTGCTACAGTAAGAAAGCGGCAACTGCACCTCTGATGCCGCGACTTAACGCCGAAGTGTCATCTCGTCGGAGTGGAAGAGAGAGAGAGAGAGAGAGAGAAGATAAGTTGAGGGTAGAGAGAGAGAGAGACTAAAGAAAATAGGTAAATGATTAATTTGATTTTGTAATATAATTATTAATATTAAATTTTATAATTATAATCTGATTTTTGAATAAGTAAACTTTAGACCTAATTTTTGAAATTGGATCTTAAAACGTAGAAATGAGTGTAATTTCCTCAAAGAAAAAATATATAACTATAAATGTTTTCGATATTTTTCAAAAAAAATAAAATTGTGGAAAAGTTTCAAAAATCATGTAGTCATATTTAATAACAAATTTGTGACTTATTAATTAAATAGGTTAGTCATACTAACATACATTTTTTTGTCACAGTTACTTATCATCACAAATTGCACAAGGTCACAGTCACATAAACATTTTTTGAGTCATCAACTTATGTCACATATTGTTTATGATCACAAGTGACCCATTTTATTGATTACAATTACTCAAAGAATTGTCATAAATGTTTTTGATCCCACTTCACTACCACTCCACCACTATCAACATTGCCCAAGCGTTGTTGCCACATCACCATAGTCGCCGTCTCCGCCACCGTCTCGCCATCTCCACCATTTCTGTCACTGCACCACCACCATCGCAACATCCACCACACTACCACCATGAAGATATGTACACCGCAACCCACCACCACACAATCATAAGTGTACCACAACATCTACCGTACCACCACCAAAGCAAATTTGACTAGTGCGAAGAGATCTAAAACTTTTAAATTCGAATCAAGTTCGAGGTGGAAGAGATCTGGCTAGTGGTGAAGATCTGATTCGACTTTCTTCGATGTCACCATTTGAACTATCTATTTCATCCTCTCCGACAAGCAATAACAACATGATATCTCCCACGACCACCTCTTCATTAACAGAGTTTAAATGAGTTATCCTATTCTTTATTATTTTTTCTATTGTTGATCTCAAAAAGGTCCCCTTAACGATTTTATTTAAACCCCATAAAATACTTGAGCCGCCTATGTGTATACACAAGATGTCGGTAAAATAAAGCCACAAAGTTGTTGGAAAGAAGAAGAAGAAAACTTTGCAACTAAAGCCTAGTAGTACTTCTTAAGAGATTTTGGTAACCATATTGGACTTCTCCATATCCCGGACTTCCCAGTCAAAGTAGGGATGGTTTTTTAGGTTAGAAATAGTACGAATGCTTTAATAATTTTCAACTAATTGGTTGTTAAAATTAAATTAATCAAACAAGTTCTATCAATTGTTACATAATTAAACATATGTGAACCCCATATGTTGCTTTGAACTTCTTCATGAATCATGATAGTGTTTGAGCCACATTATTAATTCTTGTTTAAATGTATATGTTAAATATAATGTCGATAGGTAAATCGCGAATTAAAACCGAATCAAATCGCAAATAATTGTTTGATTTGGTTTGAAAAGTAAAATGGTTTGGTTTGGTTTGGAAAAATTCTAAACCGTATGAAATGGTTTGAGTTAAAAATATAACACAAACCGCTCAAATCGAATCGTGTTCACCCCTAGTTTTTCTAATCATTTACTTCCTAGGCTTCATTCGGCTATTTCTTCGGTAGATTCGTGGGTATGAAAATCTACTTTTATCGAAGTCAAAGTTAATAATCAATTTTAACCATATATTTTATGAGATTTATCACATTTCAATCACGCATGGCAGTAATTTTTATCAAAATCTATTAAAAAATAGATTTTAATCTTCGTCATACAGAAGTTAACATTAATGAAATCTGAAGCTCAGCCTGATCCCTTCCCCCATTTGTTCGGTCTTAATAGAGGATGGAATTGAGATTGGGTTAACTACGTCACTACAAATGAAAAAAATATATAACTATAAAGGTTTCCATATATATTTTCCAAAAAAGAAAAAAAATTGTGGAAAGGTTTAAAAAATGACTAGTCATATTTAATACTAATTTAGTGACTTATTAATTAATTAAATAGGTCAAAGTCAAACTAACATACATTTTTTTTTGTCACAGTTACGTATCGTCACAAATTGCACAAGGTCATAGTCATAGAAACAATTTTTGAATCATCAATTATAAGTTTAATTGCAAATCACACATTTTTTAGGTCACATATTATCTATGATTATAAATTATCGATTTTATTGATTACAATTACTCAAAGAATTGCCATAAACGTTTTTTATCCCACTCCACCACTATCAACATTGCCCAAACCTTGTTGCCATATCACCATAGTCGTCGTCGTCGCCACCGTCACGCCATCTCCACCATTTTTGCCACCTCACCACCACCATTGCAACATCAAACGCACTACCGCCATGCAGATATGTACACCGCAACCCACCACCACACAATCATGAGTGCACCACAACATCTACCGTACCACAACCAAAGCAAATTCGACTAGTGCGAAGAGATCTAAAACTTTTAAATTCGAATCAGGTTCGAGGTGGAAGAGATCTGGCT